>JZKD02S2025535.1:1187377-1199835 GCA_000966675.3 Picea glauca
GTGGAACAATGATCTAAGCTTGAAGCAGCTTCTTCACTTCCCTCTCCATGATAGGCAACAACATGGGATTGATCTGTCTCAGCTTCTACCTGAATGGCTTTGCCTCCTCATTTAACGGAATTTTATGCTCGATGACAGAGGTGTCATAGGTTTTGAGGTCTTCGTAGGTCCAGGTAAACACATCAGCAAATTCCTTCAAAAGTCCAATGTATTCAAACCTCTGCTCCTCTGTCATACTTCTTGACAATTTGACATACTTGGGCTCACTCTCGGTTCCAATGTTGCACTGAATAGTACCAACATCCTCCTCCGAGACTTCTCCTTTTACCGACACATTGTTTCTATCAAAAATCCTTTCTAAAGGAACCAGTCCTCTGGGAATATGGTTGTTGGGCAGTTGTACAATGTCACGCCCTGCAATCTTATTCAGAAAATTATCCCCATCGAGATATTACTCTAAGACAACGTCTTGGTCTATGTGCATTTCTGAAATTCCTCGATAGTCTCCAAGAACCTCTTGACCTCAAGATTGTCCTCGAACACCTTCCAATGTTTGACGTTGTCAGGTATGGAGGGCATGTATTTTACCTCTACATCATATCTGAATTTGGGTGGCAAAGGTACTTTGAAATTGCTAGCCGATGTAGCCAAGGAATCTGCCATTGTGTTCTTCTCTCTTGAGATGAATGAAATGTTAAATGCTAAGAAGAAACTGTCAACTAGGTCCCATACCTCATTTCTGTAGCTTCTGAGTCAAGGATTCTTAGCCTGATAAGCGTTTCTGATCTGCTAGACCACCAACTCGGCATCACCGAACACTGCTACTTCCTGAATTCCCATTTCCTTCGCAGCTCTTAATCCTAGAACCAAAGCCTCATACTCTGCCACATTGTTTGTAGCTTCAAATTCTAATTTGTATGACAGAGATATGGTTTCCTGAGTAGGTGACACAAAAAACACCCCAGCTCCAGTGCCTTCCCTGAAACCATCAAAGAACAGTTTCCAGATGGGGGTGATGGAGGGAGGAAGTTTGGGGGAACTGGTGGGCTGCTTTCTGAGTTTGAGAGGAGGCTCGGGGGAATGGGTGAGTTGTAGTAAACTGGAGCCTAAGTCAGTGTCCAAGGCAAAGATGGGATGGTTGGTAGGTTAGGCTTCATCACTGATTATATAGGCCAATTGAGCTTCCCTGTATAGTCTTCTATGCTCTCCTCCAAACACTGGGATAGTAGCATATGTGAGGTCCATCTGCAAGGTTCCCCCCCGTCTTTTTATCCAAGATCTTGATAATAACATACCGAATTTGGGGGCGACATCAGCTACTACAATATCCATGACCACACTCTTCATGGATAGTTGGAACAAGGTAACAACCAGGTCTTTAATAACTCCAAGGCACTGAACTCTCCTGGAGTCAAAGGAATAGAGGTCATGATAGGCTCGGGTGACTTCTAATCCTAACTCTTCCATGACAGTTTTGGGCATGAGGTTGTGAGAATCCCCCGAGTCCATCAAGCAGTTGTGTAGTACCTTGGTGTGTATGTTCAAGGAGGTGCAAAAGGGAGGGGATGAGTCATCTCTATCTTCTACCATGGGACCTAGGATGACAGCTAGTTTTTCATCTTGGAGGTTTATAGAGTCTGTAGGAAGGCATGAGGCTTCAGACTGTAAAAGTTCAGAGAGGAACCTTTTGAATTCATCATGTTTAATCAACTTAGTGAGGGGCACATGGATTCTGATCTTTTGGATCTCATGCTCGAAGTTAAAAGAAGATGTAGGCTTTGGAATTTCTTTTATTCCAAGAACATGATTATGGACAATGGGAGAGAGGGGTTGGGCCTTCTTACCTCTGTGACCATGCACTACTTTACTAGTAGGCTTCTCTTCTCTAATGGACTACTCAGGAATATCAGGTACTGTTGTCCTTTTGTTGGAGCTCAGGTTGTACCTGCCTTAACCGCTGCCAGCCTTTTCTCCCTTGCTCAATTAATTTAGCTGACTGTCCATGAGAGACTCCTCGTATGATAATTGAGTGAGATGATGAAAAGGAGGAGTATCTCCAAAGCTATGGATTTCAGGCTCAAGTTCGTCTATTTCCCCTTCTTCTCCCTCAGCCACAAAATTGTTTTGAAAAGGGGCCTGAATTTTCTGGTCATCTTTGTCTCTTTGCATCGTCGGGGAAGCGATATTGTTTGGCCTCTGAAAACCTCCTTTATTTTCGACGCTCTGAGGGCCCTTGTATTCTTTCCTCCTCTCTACCTTCAGTCTTTCCATCTTTGTAAATAGAGACTTCACCATTTTGATCATTTCATCTACTTGAAGGTGGGGCACCAATGGGCCAGAAGTTGAGGCTTCGGATTTTCCCTTTCTCCTGCCTATGTCAGCCTCATTCCTCAATCTATCGGCTGCTAATACATTAGATTCCACTTCTATGGATGCGTCTTTCATTTGAGCTAAGGAGGCGTCTCTTCATTCTCTCAATAAAAGACAAAAATTGGGGCCAAACGCACTAGCATAGGACATCTTGGCCGAGGCTTCTGATGGCTTTATTTCATCAGGAATCTTATTGTACATTTTATTGAATCTTTTGGAGAAGTCAGAGATAGACTCTCCTTCAATCTTCTTCAAAGACCCGAACTCGGTCATGTAATACATGAAATCCTTCTTATCTAACCACTTCCTCAGGAAATCATTATCCAGGGCTTCAATTCCAACAACAGATCCGAGAGCTAATCCTCTAAACCATTTCCTTACCTCACCATCCAGGCTCTGGAAAAAAACCCTCATCCAGACATCTTCATTTCCAATGTTCAGGTTGTCTGCATAACTGTAGAAAGTAGCCATGTGTTCTTCCATAGTTATGTCTCCTTCCCCGGTGAACTTGGGCATATATTTCAAGTAATCTCTAGCAGGGAAAGGATTCGTGGGCTGAGGTAAGATCAAGGGAGCATACCTAGCAGCAACTATGGCGTCCATTCTATTCATAGGGGGATTAGCACCAGCCATAGGAATATTCGGTAAAGGAGAGATTTGAGGAGAAGGAGTTCGTGAAGGGACTGCTGAGAATGAGCCTCTAATTGGAGTGGGGAACAAGAGGGGATTTAAGGAGAAGGCTATCGAGCTCAAGTCAGCAGGTGCTCCTCTTTGTACAGGAGTGGTTAAGCTAGGCATAGGGAAATCTTCTGCGGTCCTAGGTTTACGCCAGGGTACAGCTTCAGGAGAGAGGGGAGTGACAAGGTCTTAACCCTCTAGTCCCAGACCAGGAGAGGAAAACTCGACAGGGACACTCCCAAAATTTAGGAAACGAGAAACTGCAGAGACAGGCCTGTCAAATAACCGAGGAGGAGAAAAAGGAGCTCCAACAGAAGGATATGGTGGATTACCTGGTTCAGTGATGGATGCTTCTTCTTCAGAGGCCTTTCCCTTTCTGAGCACTACCTCTGGATCTGTTTCAGGCATATCTAGAGGTAGTTGTGGATGAGACTACGTATGCCTACCTCTGAAAGCCACAATTAATAGAGCAGGTCCTCCCCAACGGAGTTGTCACAATGGATTCACCAGGTGCAAATGAGCAATCTTGAAAGGCTCCGATAATCCGATTCACCTTTGGATTCAGAGGCTCAATGTCGTTCTACCCAGGGAAAATCTTCAATTTCATCCTCGGCAACGACGCCAAAAATGTTAGCGTCAGAAGTCACTCCTGGATTGCTTGCAGGAGCAGAGCCCAACACACATCAGTTTAATGTCACAATTTGTTTATAAAGGGGTGATCAAATGGAGATAAAGACTCGAGAAGATATTACTCTAACTCAGGGACTAGGTCTGGTACATAAAGAACAAAGGAGGTTTGGAATCCTAACTTCAGCTAGTGGGTTGATTAAAAGATGAGTAGGTGGAAGAGTTAGTAAGAAAGGTGAATGAACAACTCTGGGCAATAGGCTTGCAGTGGTTTGTAGGGGAAAAACTCTGAACGCAGGATCCTCCTGGTTCAGGGCTTCAAGAAACTAAATAGAAGACTTGACTGGATCCTCCAATTCCAAGTCATTCAGCGTTAAGGAAATCACAGGAACCGATTAGAGACTCCGCAACTATTACAGTGATCCATTGCAACATCATCCTATAATAGCTACAGCTCAACTGGATCCTCCAATTCTGAGCTTCTCTAACACAGTGTGAACAAAGACATGAAAGGAACTGGCATTCATAAGGCAATAAGTCTCAAAAGTTCATACATAACCAGAGCAACATTGCTTCATTAGAAATTTACAACCAGGAGCTTTGCTCAACCATCGATACCTACAAAAATGGCATAAATGCCTACATATACTTGGAACTGACTCCGGCACTGAAGGCGCGATCATATCATGAATTCAATGCTTGACATTGAGGAGCTTCTCTGTTAGGCTACGCATGTAGACATTGGGCAGAATTCCCATGTAGTCGTCTGTCAGACGTGATCTTTGTCAGGAGGAACTGACAGCCTGTCTCTATACACACTCCTTTCTAACCTTCTATTTAAGGAAGGAGGTGATGTATCACCCACCTTCCTCATTTTCATTAAATGATTCATCGGGACCTAAGAGGGTCTGGTCAGATATTCTTTTGGGAGATGTGGTAGCCTACCTTTGGTTGTCTGCTGCCTTGCTGGATTTCTACAGGGGGACTCGGCTGGCTATTGTGGATGGAGCTGACAAGGCTGAGGTGATGGGCATGACAGACAGGATATTGGGTATGCGTGGGCTCTTAGGAGATAAAGGCATAGATGTGATGTGGCACAAGAAGATGACATGGGGACAACAGAGGATATTCGGTGACTGAACAAGGTGGGGGAAATGAGCTGAGGCAGAGGTGGCTAGGAGGGAAAGATGATGAAATGGAGGATACGTGTCATCGGGGTCTGAGAGACAGAATTACAAACATAAACGCCCCTCCCCCAGGCCCTTTCTCGATGACCAGGCACCAAATCCGTGGGCCCAAATCTGGGCGCTATCAGAAATTGGAGGTTCGGAGTTTCAAAGTGAAAGAAATAAGGGGTGCCAGCTTCCCAAAATTCGAGACTCGATATGCGATGAGCTCCACCTTTATGAGCTAGCCCCTACTGGCTAGAACACGATCCATATGACCTGTCTTCGTGTGACCGTAGCTAAACCCTCCATCGGAGTTTCAACATTCACGATGACACAATGCTTGTGTCCACGGGACTCATGATTTTCCGATCCCTGATGGCTCCTTCCGCACTAGCACTCCGACTAGGCCATGGTCCAAGTGACAGCTACCATATTCCCTCGACCATACTCTCCATCGGGATTTCACGGTTTTTGATGTCAACAAGCACGCATCCTCCAAACTCCCGATTCCCCGATCCCCGATGGCTTGTGGCCGTTGACCTAACAACGGTCCACTCCCTGTCACAAAATCCTGCCACCTGTCCTCCACGATTGACAACTGTTTCCCTCCGATCGGGAAATCGCGTATCGTGATTCTGCAATGCACAAAACTCTCGCTCCCGGGATCTCCGATATCCCGATTCCCGATGAATCCCTCCTATGGAGCTTTCGTCACTTCTCATGTTCATGATCAGGCTCACTTTCTTGACTCGGGCCCCAAACAGATTTCTTTTGTGTGCTGCACTTGGGCACTTATCGTGCAATCCTGCAGACCTGCGTACCTTTGTTCCCCGATACCATAATTGTTGCTAACAAAGCCATCATAGATCACTTGGCTCATCCATCAGGTACTGACACCTCTCCACAGTGCATTGGTTGGGTGACATCATCCTCCTTCACTCCAAGCTTCGAGGGAAAGTCAAAACCTTTCCCTATAAATTTTCCCTATATGAACATTGGGCTCTAAACTCCCTCCTTAGTGTATATAAATATCTATAGTTGAGGCCTCTTTCCCGCTCCTTAATCAACGACTCTAGTTCTCTCTCAAATATCCTCCCCTGCGATGAATGGTTGATATCTATCAACCTTTAGATATGAGGGCTAGGATTAAGGAACCTATCCCCATACCTAAAACTGAGAGTACTAATCTTTCATATAATTGATTTTCTTGAAATCCACATGGATCTAATCCTACTAAATATAGAACCCAAGTATTCCACTATAGAAGCACCAAAAGTGCATTTGTAATGTTTAAGAAACAACCAATTATCCTAGAGGAGTTGTAAAACTATCAACATTCCCAACATGTGCTTGCCAGTTCTTGTTATAAATAAAGATGTCATCAAAGAATACAAGAACAAGGTTGCAAAGAAAGGGCCAAACAATCGTGTTCAAGAGGATCTAAAAAGAGGATGGGGCATTGCAAAGACCAAAAGGCATCACTATAAACTCCTACTATCTTTCATGTGCATGGAAATAAGTCTTAGGAATGTTGACCTATTTTATTGGATTTAGTGATAACCATAGTGAAGGTCTAATTTAATGATGCACTAGGCACAATGAATCTCATCCAAAAGGTCATCAATGACAATAATGGGAAATTCATTTTTTATTTTCAACTTTTAAAGATCATAAAAGTTGGGGCACATGCCTGAGTTGACTTCTTTATTCAATACCATAACTACCAAGGATGAGTAAGGAATAATATTGGGATGTATCACAAATGCCTCTAATAAATCTAGAATTATATTTTCAACTTTATTATTTTTTGAAAAAGGATGTCTATAAGGATTCACATTGGGTGATTAACTACCAAGAATAAGTGGGATACCATGATCATGCTCTCCATGAGATAAAGGTAAGTCACAAGGTATTTCAATGACCTACTAATTTGTTAGTCCAAACCAACTACAAATCAGGTTTAATTTCTTCTAGGGTCTATGCATAACTTGGACGCCATTGAATTAGGTAATTATAATGTAGGAGTGATATTTATTCAATATATTTTCCATACATTGAAAGATATTAATTTATGGGAAGCCAAACTAAAGGGCTTTGGGGGTGTGTCTACAACCCCCTTTATTGAAGCTCATGTATAAATCCTTGAAAACCATTATAAACAAACCCAAAGTTTGTAACTATTATGCATATATAACTACATCATAGCCTCCCATTTCAATAGTGAACATGTTAGATTTGAACAAATAGTCACCCATTCGAAGGTTCAAATTCTCACACTTGCTACCATAATTCATCATAACACCATTGGCTATCACAATTTGAAAATTGTGCACTGCATGAACATAATAATGGTTTCTTTAGAAAATTGATGATTAATAAAATTGTGGGTGTTGTTTTTGTCATTTAATTCAATGACCCTTGTTTTCTTGATATAACTAACAAAATTTAGGGTATGGGAAGCTAAAATTCCTGATAAAGCATGGAGGAAAACTTGGGGTTTCTAACAAGAGGCTCTAGATTTTTTTCTTCATGAGAAGTAGGTTTCATCTATACTGATTCCAAATCTAGAGTGATGTATTATCAAATTTCCTCAAACTAGTTAGATTGGGTCACACTGATTTGATATAAGTTTTGTTCTTTACATTTACGCCCTTTAAAATATTTCTTGTCAGAATTATATCAAAGGCTGAGACATCAATTGACATTCAACTTCTTTTTTCAAGTTCAACATGTGGACCCTCGAGGCTTGAGAGGTAGTGGAAGTGGTTCTAGACACAAGAGGGTGGAATCAACAAGAAATAAAAGGGGGTATTTTGTTCTATGCATTTGCCTCCACCTGCACTTCTCTAGCATAGTGAGAGGCCTCCAATCAAGTATTTGGTTGAGACATCAAGAATCATATGCTAATAACCTCCTTTATACCACTATCAAAATATATTTGGAAAAATAATAAGTCATTTCCTCTACAAAAATTTCCAATTGCTTAAAACCTTCCATAAAGTCTTCCACTATGCTTGTTCGGAGAAAATTTGTCAATCATCCCAAAAAATGAGTGTCATATTTGTAGTGAGAATACATGTCTTTCACAAACTATCTCCAAGAAACGTACCCCATGTAGGACTTATTATTCCATTTCCACCATTTCTAACACTCGCGATTCATATATAAAACACCCACTCTAAGTTTCATAATGTCATCCATAATAGTATGGAGGGAAAAGTAATGTTCCACTTAGGTAAGTATTCCCATGGTGTTGGAATCATCGAACTTATTTATATTAACTTTAGGAAATATATTTCATTTTTCATTTCACCCAAACCTTTCTCTAAACCCCCTTTTTACCTTGATTTTCAACTACGGATTGCGGATGGCACGACTGATCATTCGACGAACCGTCTCCACAGAACATGCAGTTTTCATTTCCTGCATCTTTCTATGGATTAAAATTTGTTTTTCATTGGTTAAAAATAGACTTCTTGGTTAATTTTTTGTGGGAACCCATGCACAGAGTTCATTGCAGACGCCCTATATCAGGCCCTGCGATGATCTAGGATCGTCGCAGGCATCCCTATAGCCAACCTACAATGAATATGCACTGTGCATATGTCCAAGCCTATGACATGCATAGTTCAAAAAGTTTTAAAGATGAATTTTCCAATAAAAATTCTTGAGGGAAGAAGATAATGATGCTAATATCTCTTTATGGTTCCATGGAAGATTTTCCATCGTCAAAATTTTGGAATGGCACGAGAGAAAGAACGAGGAGGAAGACTACTTTTTTGAGAATGACCTGGGAACGGTAATGGCCCTCTAATAGTGTGGGTTGTTGAAATTATTCAAAATGTAGGGTATGAGGGCCCAATTGAGATTAATCTAGTACCTAGTTCACATATGGGATGTGAAAAAGTAGGCGTTTCATGTGGGTGCTCACACTCTTAGGATAGATATCAAGGATATCTACTTCTTAATCAGCTATCTCACCATGGGTCCCGAGTAACACTTACAGGTAGTAGGGGTGGAGGTGAGACTATGAACCACTATATCAGTGAACATTGTGGGCCAAGTACCCAGAAGCATAGCAGTAAATTCGCTATAAGAGATGTTTGAGACCTGCCTCTACAGACCATCCTCTGTACCATCACATGCATGGAAAGGAGTGTAGCTCCCCATATGGTGCTTCATAGCTATTATCAGTATGCGTTGGAGTGTATGGATCCCTGAGTTTTCAAATGGCGTGAAGGGATTCTCAAAAGTATTAAAAAACAACTGACCAAGTGCAGGTTATCACTTTTTCAGTCTCGTCGGATTAATTTACGAAAAAGGACCTGATGGAGTTCTCTTTAAGTGTTTTTCGGACTCTCTAAACAGGAAAAACATTTGAGTTTTCTTTCTTTGGACTCATTAAACAAACATTGAAAGACTCATATGGGATCGAACCACTCCTTCTTAGGGTTCATTAAACATACTCCGAGGGACTCATCCGAAGGATGAGCTTACATCAACAAGCATATGTTATCCTCCTCAAGCTTGTTTAAAAATAAAGAGGTACTCGCCAGATATGGTGGGGTGAAATTGGGAAAGGAATGTGTCATTCTATTTGTGTTAGTAGCAATAATAGTCACTCTATAACATAACACCCCCCTTCATCATTGTATCTAGGTTGGGAAATCCATTTGTCTCTCATTTGACCATCTGCATGTCCATATGTCGGGTTCTCCTTGATTCAATGTTGCCAAGACTATTTTCCTATCATTCATATGTTTAAGAGAAGTCCAACCTGAATAATCCTTCTATCGAGTCGGCCATCTACAGTTATAAATTTTCTACCATGTTGGCCTTCCCTGAGTCAGTTTCAAATCACCTCACACTCTTATCTACTTCAAATCTGTTACTTATTTCTTAACATTGATGGGGGATACATTAAGGCCCTCCTATGGTGGGTCTTTTCCTATCGACTTCAACTCATTATCCAAGAACAAGACTTAGAAATAATTTAGTACCTTAGATCCTGCATGCCTCAATGGCGGGTCTCTTCACTTCCAACATGGGTTCACATCATTGACCTATGATTGGGATATTTCATCGAGTGTTTGAATTCAACCGATTTATTCACATTTTTTCGATTGTACTAGGGTACCTTGGAAGTCATTGACATCAATGGTGATTTCCCTTGCACTTGTTAATGGTTCTCATCATTGACCGGTAATCAAGTCGTTTCTACCATGTTTGACTTCGGCACCTATAATCACATGGTTATATTCTTACTTAAGGATGATGGAAATGAAGACCATGGATCATGTCATTTTGGTCCAGGTTGTGATGGAGTATTTATGATTTGTATTGACACATAGATCCACTTTATATGTCTTGTGGATAGGTCTGAATTTGAGTCATTTTTAAAGTGTAGATCGACAATGTATTCATGGTGGCTATGTCGATTCATGATGACATGGATCCACAATGTATATTTAGTGGCCATGACTCACTTGAAATTTTTTAATTTGAGTATGGGAATTCCTACCTCAGACAATGGTATATTATTATGTTGATTCTTGATTGTTTACAGGTTCTCGATCAGTGGGCTCCTTGTTCGACACACACGTTTCTACAAATTGTTTTGGCTTTCATGAGTTTTAGCTTCATACTTTGGGGGCCATTTTGTTACACATTATTTTGGTCACCCTAGTGATCCATTGACAAACATGTGTCCATGTTCCCAAAAAAGAGTCTTTTGGCATGAGGGAAGTGATTGGATTTCTCTTCTCAAAAACCTTATTAAGAAATATCATCACAGGTTTCAAAAGGAACATGGTGCGACGATGCCTAGTCATCCCTCCCTGCTCTAGAGGTGGACTATGACGTCTCTATAGGCTACACTCCAACTAGGGTTCGACGATGTCAAAAGACAAGGAAAAGTCAAAACTTCACGAAAGTTCTAGAAGATGAGGTGGCCTTCGAATGGTTTCGATCTTACTCGCTTCTCAGATTTGGTGGGATCATCCTAATCTCCTCAACCATCTCTCTTTCCCCTATATCAAGAGGGATGTCTAATGGAAAAGACTAAGGTTGAATAGGCTAAGAATTGGATGAGGAATTCTACTTTAGCTCATACTTGAGAGCTTCATTCCAGTTCATCAAGTCATTGTGGAGCTTCTTCATTCAAGGTTGGAGCAAGTGTGTGTCTTGGAGCAAAGGGGCATCGAAAGGGGACCTTGTGACATCAAGGCTTTGGTTGTAATCTCCACTTTCATTTTAATATGATACAGTGATATGTTTATTTCCCATAAAACTTGTTTTGTTTTATTGTATGATTCCTTGATCACATACATAGGTTCTTGGTGAGTTCATTTTATTGCTTTCACTTTGGTTGGGTTGTGTTCCCTTTCAGATTTAATATCATAGGAGCACTAGAGTGGATCTAGGATGGAAATGGCAGGAGGAAACGACATTTAAATAGTATGTTTTCTATGTCTTGTTAAATAGTAAACTCAATAGTTAGATCTTAGGGAAAGCATCGTATTCTATTATGTTTTGTTCTAGATCTGGGTCAATTTAGGGAGATTTGTTTATGTCCATATTTATTGATTAATCCAATAACAACCACATATGAAGTTGATTTTCTAGAAATATTTTCCCAAGGAAATTCCCTTCTTGTACTAATGAATCACCATTGGATTTCCATTGCTAATGTATATTTCCAGGTTTGATGTTGGCTACACTCTTAGATATTTATTCTTGCAATAAATACAATTCATAAAATTAGTGTCATGCAAGGAATATTTTGAGATAGGTCTCCCACAATGGTGTGAGCAACCCTGAACTTTAAAAACAAAAACTTCAGTAGGAACATTACTCCTATCTGAGATTGCATTGACAAAAGTGACAAATTCTTCACATTCTAGGGGATTCTTCTTTTTAATTTCTACTTTGCAAAGGATTAGAGGGTTTGTATATTGATCTTAAGGAAAAAGGAGTGTCAAGAACTATATATATCTAATATACTCAAGGGATTCCAATTAAAGTACTTGGTTGAATATTTCATTAGGCTAACTTAGGAGGATAGACTGTACCATTAGTTGTATTACCCAATTCCCCAATATGTAAGAGAAATGTTGTTCTCTATGTACTATAACAACAAGACAATGAAATACTTCTGTAAGGATGGTTTTAAGTGCACCTAGGGGGTTTCTAATGCACTCAAAGGTACATAAAACATTGAATCCATAGACATGATATTTATAATGTGATATTATTTTCCATGAACTAATAAAGGTGTACAAAAGGTGTCTAACTAGGTTACTCCACTTATATTCCATGTGTGTATGATCCTATGCAATAAATTTACCTATTAAATGGAAGATATTTATGTTTAAATATGTTGGAACATGTATGTAGCCTAAAAAAATATTGTCATAAATTTATTTGTATCCTAGAATATAAAGAGATATGATGGCACTGATAGTGTACTAACCAACATAATGATCTGGATTATTTTCGATACGAAATGAGAGCAGAGATATAATAAATAAATGCACAGAGATATTGCAGATATTCAATAATATAACATAAATGTATCAGAGATGCAACCATAAACATAGATATACAGTAATACAC
>JZKD02S2025535.1:1232720-1246251 GCA_000966675.3 Picea glauca
GTGATTCCAAGCCCAACAACGTTGCACTCATGACTAGAGCCAAAGATTATACTCCATCTAAGGAGAAGGTTGACGATTTACCTCCTACTTTGGTACAACCCTCTGCACTGACTCCACCTACAAATCATCCTCTTCATCTCGAATGACCGAGCCTTGATACAGTTCTGCGACCCCCCCCCTAAGGGTGTTGTTCAAAAATTGGCTTTCAATCCTCATGCTCGTGCAGCCTAGAACTATAGCATTGTCGAAGATCTGGCCCAAGCACCTTCAGTGATGTCTTCCCTTGAAGTCCTTCAGTCTTGTCCTGCACAACGGAAGGATCTGTTAAAAGCTATGGGTGGAATTGACCCAACAGATACGAATTTAATAATCTTTGACTTGGAAGATCATATTCCAAGTTTACCCCCTCAGCTTGCATTCTAGATACAAGTTGTTGTCTCTGACAAGAACATTTGTCGAACTGTTATCGATGAGGGTGCCTCTACATGTGTAGTGTCTTTTGCTTGTTGGAAAGCCATTGGCTCTCCTCCCTTAAATGAATCACAAAATAATCTGAAAGCCTTTAATGGCTCTAGTTTTAATCCTTACGGTGTTCTTCCATCATTTTCCATTACTCTAGAAGGTAAGACAGTCCAATTTGAAGTGGAAGTCTTCGATGCTCCACTTGATTATAATCTTCTCCTTGGTCGTAGCTGGATCGATTCCATGCGTGCGGTTGTGTCAACACTTTTCTGTGTGGTACGTTTTCCTCATCAAGGAAAGGTAGTTATAGTTGACCAACTTGCCTTCTTTAATTCCGATACTCATACTGGAAACCTGTCGTTTATAGCTAAAACCCCACCGGGTTACGATAATGTCGGTGTAGGCCTTTTAAAAGACTCTTCGTTAATGGGTACCTTCCCCATTCCACCACCGTCCAATGTTCCACGCCCGTCAGTTGCTTCTATCAACATGATCTCTACCGTACCTCATGAACTTCCCGTGTCTTTCGACCCTTGGATAGTCCCTGACCCTGGAGATCACACTCGTTCGGCGACGTCATGCCGTTAAGTCCAGTTGAGTCTACTTATCATGCCATTCAATCGGCAACACCTTCTACACCTTCTGTTGAAGAGTTGTCTCTCGATCCTTTCCATGTCATATTTTCCATTGACAATATGATCATGTACATCATGGAGGACACCCCTTGGGATGATGGGCATCATCGTTCCATACTCTTTTTGGAACAACACACTCTTGAGAACTACCAACAGATTTCGACTCCATCGACCGTTGTTTTCATATTGACTATTCTCGGATCTTCACATGAAGTGTTTGCCAAAGGGAACCTCAGTAATATCTCTCCCACAATTCCCATTGACATATACGTTAAACCTGGGATAGTTGAAAATGTTCACATTGGAGCTTCATGTTCTCCGAATGAAATCGTCACCTATACATCGTTGTTCAAAGAATTTCGTGACATCTTCGCCTGGAGCTATTAAGAAATGCCAGGTATTGATCCTGCAATTGTTGTACATGAGATAAAGACATACCCCAGAGCTAAATGAGTCTGGTAACGCCTTCGTCCAGTCCACCTACGTAAAGCAGCGGCTATCAAGCTCGAGTTTGAAAAACTTCTCAAAGCCGGCTTTATTTATTCCGTGTCTCTAACAGAATGGGTTTCTAACCCTGTACCGATTGATAAGAAAGGTGGTAGTATTCGTGTATGTGTTGATTATAGGGATATTAACAAAGCCTGTGCAAAAAACAACTTTCTAACCCCTTTCGTTGACCAGATTGTCGATGACTGTGATGGAAGTGAAATCTTTTCTCTCATGGATGGTTTCTTTGGCTATAATCAAATTAACATCGCTCCCGAGGACCAGCATAAAACTGCTTTTATTTGTCCTTGGGGTACTTTTGCCTATAGGAAACTTCCATTCGGTCTTAAGAATGCTGGCGCGATGTTTCAACATGCTATGTCTTATGCTTTTCATGATATAAAGCATATCGTTCAACCCTATTTGGACAATTTACCAGCTCATTCTTTGCACCACGTCAATCACCCCACTCATCTCCGAGCCATTTTTGTTCATTGTCGGTTCTATCGTATTCGTTTAAATCCTCATAAATAAATTTTTTGCGTAGAATCCGGCCGTCTTCTAGGTTTCATAGTTTCATGTCAAGGGATCCGAGTAGATCCTCTTAAGGTTGAGGCGATTCTTAATCTCCCTCCTCCTTCTACACTGTGCCAATTGCAAAGTTTGCAGGGGAAAGCAAACTTTCTTCGTCGTTTCGTCCCTAATTACGTCGATATTACTCATGGTTTTATGTGGCTACTAAAGAAAGATAAGAGTTCATCTGTGATATAGTTGCCAATAATGATTTTGAGACTTTGAAGTTGTCCCTCACGCGAGCTCTGCTTCTCTTTCCTCCTGATTATAGTCGTGATTATTTTCTTTATCTTGCTGCCTCATAGTATACCATTGGTATGGTTCTCGTTCAAGAGGATGATGTACATGATGAACATGTTATTTATTACTTGAGTCGAAGTCTCACATCAACTGAAATCAAGTATCAACATGTTGAAAAACTGGCTTTGGCTGTCGTTCAAGCCGTTCAATGCTTTCAGCATTCTATTCTTTCAAGAAAAACTACAGTGATTTCTCATTGCAACCCTATGCAACACATTTTGACACGTCAATTGCTAGGGGGAAAGTACTCCAAATGGATTGTCATACTCCAGGAGTTTGACTTGGAATTCGATCGCGCCACATCTAAGAAATCTTTAGTTTTTGCTGAGTTAATATGCGATTTTCCTCACTCTGCCATGGAAAATGTAGCGGTAGATTCATTACCCGATGAATCTCTTTTCCTTATTAGCACTGACGATCTTTGGTATGGAGATATCATTATATATCTCCAAACCCAGACTTTTTCGGCCTGCTTTGTCTAGTACTGAACAACGTTGCATCCGTTATCAAGCTCTTCAATACATTATCCTCGGGGACACTCTTTACCATTAGGGAATTGACTCTATTTTTCGACGTTGTTTGACGTTTGACGAAGCCGAGAAATCTCTGAATGACTGCCATTCTAGAGCATGTGGTGGTCATATGTCTGGGTATGCTACTGCCCAGAAGATCTTACGCGCAAGGTATTTTTGGCCTTCATTGTTCAACGACTGCATTACTGCCGTTCAGAAATGTCATGCCTGCCAGACCTACAATCAAAAAATTCGGTCACATCCTGCTCCTCTTCATCCTATGGTCTTAGTTGGTCCTTTTGCGAAATGGGTCATTGATTTCATGACATGTCACCCTCACTCGGTCGGGGGGCATGGTTACATCATTGTAGCTGTTGATTACTTTACAAAATGGGCTGAGGCGATGCCAACATTCGATAATACTGGAAAGACTGCAACGTTGTTTCTTTTTAACCATGTCATAGCTCATTTTGGTGTTCCCCAAGATATTGTTACTGATCACGGTAGTCATTTTAGGAATTTTATGATGTCCGAACTTATAGAAAAGTTGGGTCTTCATCATGATCACTCAACACCCTATTATCCGCAAGCTAATGGCCAGGTCGAAGCAATCAACAAAGTTCTTATAAATAAGCTTCAACGGATGATAGGCATTCATAAAACAAGTTGGCACACGATGTTGTTTTCAGCATTGTGGGTGTATCGAACATCTGTCAAATCCACTACTGGGTTTACACCCTTTCGATTAGTCTATGGTGTGGAATCCATTCTTCCTATAGAATGTGAGATACCTTCTCTTAAGATAGTTGTCGAACTCTTACCCAATACTTCTGCTAAAGAAGAACATCTATTGTATCTGATGCGATTAGATGAAACTCGATGTGACGCCACTCTAGTAATCGAAGCCCAGAAGAAACGTGTCAAGGCACAGTATGACAAGCATGTCAAGCCTTGCATTTTCTTTGAAGGTGATCTTGTTCTTCTCTATGAACAGGATCGATATGTGTTAGGAGCTGGGAAATTCGAACCAATGTGGAGAGTTCCTTATATTGTTCGTTGAGATTTGGAAAAAGGAGCATATGAGCTGGTCGATTACGATGGTATCCCTTTGAGTGAACCCAGGAATGGGTTGTACTTGAAGAAGTACTATGAATAAATCACTTGTGCACAAGTACTTGTATTTTATGTATCATACTTTATGTGTGTTACTTTAGTTTTCTTTTGACGTTATCTGGTCTCTGCCCTTATGTGACGTTGTGTTTGATTGCCAGATGTCAGAGTCTTCGCTACCCTATATTGGCTTCGCTGATGGTGCTAGTCGTAGTACTAAGAACCTAGCTTCCGCTGCGTGGGCAATCTCTGCCCCAACAAACAAACTTATGTATTTACGAGGTGTATGTCTTGGCCGTGCAACCAACAACATCGCAGAGTATAGCATCGTTATTGAATTATTGGTTGATGTTATCTCACTCGGAATTCGTCATTTGGTTGTGCGACTTGACTCGCAGCTTGTAGTACTACAAATAAGTAATATCTACTCTATTCGAAGTCCTACTTTGTTACGGGTGTATTTGCGAATTCATTTCTTGGAACGATATTTTGATCACATTGAATATCAACATATTCCTATATGTCTTAATACACTAATAGATGCATTGGCTAATTATGTATTGGACAGACATTTGAACCATTTATAAATCAAACACGTTAAAATTCACACAATATAAAGTAAACCGGTAGAATCCATCTGTATATATAACAATCAAAAGAGTTTGTTTTTTACAAAAAGTTTGTCCGAAGACCAAAATATCAAAATTTGAAGATCATAGCTTCTACAAAGAGATGTCACGGATGATGTTCATGATAACACACGACTACCCTAGCAACCCTACGAAGCAATCGACCCATAGCTGCTGATACCCCTACAGTGTGACGTTGATCACGTCGTGGAACCTCTTCCAGACTCATATCTAGGATATCTGTTGTCAGGCCCTCTAAATTCTATTCCACCACCTGATAATCTTCGGCATACTGTGGTGCTGCTACTGCTACCTCTCCTCGTCATTGAATAGGAGAGGTGCAAGGAGGTCTATACTGTCCAACATATGTGTTATCAACAAACATTTTGTGTTAGTCTTTGGATAAATATATAAAACAAAAACATTTGAATATGATAAAAATTTCAAAAACATTTAAAAAGAGAAAATGTGTGTACTTCTTACCAAAGTCGCCCCACTGAGCATCCTCAGGCAGTGCTAAATCTAGATCTCCTCGGAAATCCAACCCGGCATAAGCATAATAATCGACCATCAACATCTAGTTTTGAAGCCAGTCAAAGAAAATATCGTCATACTTGACGATTGGTCCTGCCACGTGGTGGGCCATGAGCCGACACCATCTCAACATTCTTGGATCCCTAGGACCCGGGAAATCCCACTCAACCTGTAGTCTAAATACGGGGACCCTTTCGAGGAAGAAGGATACTAACAAAGATCCATATCCAAATTGTTTCAATTCACCTTGCCTGCATTTGGTTAATTTCCTTTTGATACTACGAAGCACATCATCCACCCAGTTGAATACTCAGGGCTCAGTACACTTGATGGTGTACTGGAAGTAGCTCTGTAATGCCATATGAGGAGCAGAACTCCTGTCCATCCGAGCTATAGTAAAGAGGATAGTGCGAAGGGTCAAGTATTGTACCCCCCAGATAGCAACTTTTCCCTTTTTCCTCTCAGCCTCAGGTACACAGTATTGATTGCAGTACTCACTCATCTTTAATCCACCACCTCTACTACTGGTCAGGATGACATAATACCCGCACCTAGACAATCCAGTCAAAAAGTATATGTCCACAATGTCTATGGACAATGTGTGAGCTCCTACATTGAAAACTTGTTGATCTGGGTCCCACATACGAACTAGATACTCCAGTAGTCTGACTTGGGCCCTCATACCCGGGATGCGAAAGTATTTTAAGAGCCCACAATCTGTCAATGCAGCTATGGTAGGAGGATGATTCTCGGCATTTGCATTATCCTCTTCATGTTCTCGTTCATGCCACTCAAGCACCATGTTTATGGCTATTTATCTCCACAAGGAACATAAAAGGAGGATTAATAACTTTTTCATGCCTTAGAATTTTTTCATTTGGCTAAAAATTAAAAAAAAAAATTGGGTTATGCGGTTCTCGCAGGTGCCTCATTTACACAGTGCGAACACCTCGCAGGTGGCTCAAGTTTTTCCTGTGAGAATGCATCATTCTCGCAGGTCCCCTATGGGATGCCTGCGAGAATGCCTATGCACATGTAGAGTTCAAAAAACAACTTGAAATTAAGAAATTAACCAATGAAATTCAAAATTTAAACGATTAAAATGTCAAAGATGAAGAGCTTACCTTAATGCTGCATACGGCTCGTTGAATGATCTCTTGTAGCTCCCGAAAATCGACGCGAGATTCAGAGGGTAAAAAGGGGGTTTTGGAACTCAATAGTGGAAATGTGAAATGATATGGTGAAAATGTTTATTTACTCATTTAATTTACTTTTTACTATGTCATTTTGGGTTTTTATGCTTATTTATTGATTAAACCTAATTCCTAATATCAAGATGAGTGTAATGACTTGCAKGCATAATAACATTGATGATTACATACAAGGATATGGACATATTTTTCTCCGTTATGGTGTGTTTTTTATTGTTTTTTATGGTTTTTACATAAAACCTCGAGCATCRTTTTTGTCCATTCTTGCRCTCGTGAAAAACATAAGAATGTGATCGAGCATAGTTTTATCACTTTTTCGGGTTCAACAAGGTTATACGAAAAAGGAACCCCCCTGGAKTTCTCTTTAAGCTCTTTTCARACTCTCTAAACATGAAAAGATCATCGAGGGACCTTGCTATTTTCACRCTCGCTAAAGTATTTGAAGTACGCGTCTGGTGAGCGATAATTTATCTCCTTTTYGGTCTCGTACAGACTATTTTATGAAAAAGGAGCTGAGAGARTTCTCTTTTAAGTGTTTTTCCAAACTCTATAATCTTGAAAAACCTTCGAGTTTACTATCTCTGGACTCGTTAAATAAACATTGACATACCCATGATGGGACAKAACCACTCCTTCTTAGGGTTTGTTAAATATACTCTGAGGRACTCATCCGAAGGATGAGCTTATATCAACAAGCATATGTTATCCTCCTCAAGCTTGCATAAAAATAAAGAGGTACTCGCCAGAAATTGTGGGGGAAAATTTGAGAAAGGKATATGTTTCATTTTTCATATTGATTGGCAATAAGTGTCGCTCTTGAACATGACACCCCTTATTCATCATTTGAAGCCAGTTTGGGAAATCCATTTGTCTCTCTTTCGATTGATTACAAGGTCATTCCATGTGTCRTCTTTGAKTCAATGCTRCCAAATCATTGGTCGTGTCATTCATATGTTCAAGAGAATTCYGTCTAAAACCTATATTGAGTCGRCCATCTGCAGTTATCCAGTCTCTCTGTGTCGGCCTYCCCTGTGTCCAGTCCAATTTGCAACATGCTTTGTTTCACTTTCAAAATCTGTTACTCATTTCRTGTCAGTGATGGGGGATACATCAAGGCCCTCCTGTGATGAGTTTTGTTTTGTCGACTTCAGCTCATTATCCRGAATCAAGACTTAGAAATTATTTAGTACCTTGGAGCTTGCATGCCTCAATGGCAAGTTTCCTTGTTTTCGACAGTGGGTTTACATCATTGACCCCKAATCGAAAGATTMTGTYAGATGTTCGACATCAAMTCATTTATTCACACTCGATGGATTGTACTATGGTACYTTGGAAGTCATTGACATCAATGGTGATTTCCCTCGCACTTGTTAACGGTTACATCAATGACCGATAATCAAGTGGTTTCTACCATGTTGGACTTCAACACATGTAATCACATGGTTAGATTTGATTCGTACTTTGGACGACGAGATTGAAGACCCTGGATATCATCTTTGTAATCCAGGTTGCGATGGAATATGTATAATTTGTGACACATAGATCCACTGTGTTTGTTTCATGGCTATGTCGTCTTGATTTGAAATTTCTCACATAGATCCACAATGTATTCAAGTGGTTATGTTATATTTTGACAGCATGGATCCACAGTGTATGATTGGTGGCCATGACCCATGTCTATGATGTCATCAGTCTATGATCTGAGTATGGGAATTCCTACCTCAAAATTGGTATCTATGATATTCTGTAGATGCTTGGGTGTTTGCAGGTTTCCGATTAGATGTGCCCCTGGTTCTCGACACACACATGCAGCTTACAAAGTCTATCAGTTGTCACTAGTTCCAACCTCATACTTTGGGGGGCATTCTGTTACCCATGATTTTGGTCGTCATGATGATGTATTTATGATGGTGTACTCGGGCTCTTCATTAGAACTTTCTCCTGAGAAAATTTACCTTCATCTATTTCCAGAAATCACAGTTTTGAGGAGGGTTCGCAGGCTGCTAATACATTTTCCTGTGAGAATGCATGATTCTCGTAGGCTGGCTTGATTCTCCCAAGTTGCCTTAAACCAGGGTGCGAGAAGTTTTCACTATGTCTAACTACTAGGGTGCGAACTCTTTCTAAAGAAGGGAAAAAGATGAATTCTCGAAGCTTCTAGAAGGGAATCTTCTAGAAGGATGAGATGGCATTCGAATGGTTATCTAAATACTGGATTTCTTGATATTTTGGGATCATTCTTATCAAAGTAACTAATTCATTCTCTCCTATATACTGAGGGGATTCTCATGGAAAAGGTTAGAAGCAAACAAGCAAGAGATTTATTGGAGAATTAGTGAAAGACTGTGTGAAGGACTGAAGCTACAGCAGTTAGAGAACTCCAGCAAGTTTATCAAAGATGGTTGATCTTCTTCATGCAAGTGAGCAAGTGTGTGTGTCAAAGCTAAGTTCCATTGAAAGGAAGTTTGCAACATCAAGGCTCAGGTTGTAATCTTTACTTTCCATCAATATAATACAGTAATGTGTCCCTTTCCCATAAAAGTTAGTTCCACATTATTGTATAATTCCTTGATCATATACATAGATTAATTGTTGAATAGATTGTACTTTCTTCACTTCGGTTAGTTTGTATTGTTTTGATATTGACTGTACGAGAGAACTGGAGCGAAGTAGGAGCAACAAATACCAAAGGAAGTGATCATAAGGTATGTTCTTTGATCGTATCTTCTAATATATTCAATAGTTAAAATCTAGGGAAAGAGTATCAATCTGTCTTGCTTTGTTCTAGATCCAGGTGGATCTAGGGAGATCAGTTTGTGTCCACACTTACAAATTTATCCAATAACAATAGGTGATTACAACATTACCCTGGGTAGTAAAATGTCAATATCCATCTCTCTTCATGCCTCAAATCACTTCTGGTCCACAAAAATTTATTAAGGAAATCATTTCCTAAATGCCCTATCATTGTTACTTGATCTTACTAAGCCATAACCATATGGCCACCATCCTTCTCTATATGTTATCTGATCCATTCATCTCCTAGGATGCCAAAGCACTCCCTTTTACCAGATTATGGGTCAACAATTTTATTGATCTGTTTCCTTATCTTCATAATGCTATAACTAATAACATCATCAACATTCTTATTCCTATTATTAACTTTTCTACTATTATAATATCATCATTGTCCAAAATGATTCTCAACAATCATATATGTCACAACCAATAACCAACTATTGCAATTCTATAAGCATGTTATATTCATGCTCATTCATGGCCATATCATTACATCATCACCTTCTGCACCAAGAATTGTACCCATGGATATAATGCATATGTATTCTAGCTATCTTCCTTTTTCATTCATATGCATAGACATGCCTTCATATTAATAGGCATATAAATTTTTCCTTAGTACAACCATGAGCTCATAAACTTTCTCATATTTCCATATCACTTTACTTCTTTTATGAGGACTATCAACAATCCAAAGGACTCATCTTTGTTTTTCTTAAATAGGTTATCCAACTACACATCCCAATCATTATAGGTCAAGCAATTGACCTTACAATTTTCCATCAGTCCTTTGATCATGAGGAATTACACATATAGGAATTAGCCTTTACTATGAAACAATCCTAATTTCTAGGGCCTCAACAACCCATCATTACAGCCATGATTACCACCACCAATTCCTCCATTCTTTGAACTCAAGAAGACCTTAACTAGGTCTTGCATTTTCATCCTTTCACATACAGGCTCAACCATTAATGCTTATTAGTGTATTTAGGCTCAACCAGGAGAACATGTGGAACCCACAATGATCTAAGGTTGAGATTGATTCTTCCCTATTCATGGATCTACGAGCCAGATCACCTCTTAGATTCCCTCCATCGAAGTACCCAAGTAACCCCACACTTAGACATCCCGATGGTAGTAACCTCCGATCAATTATGGATATTTTTCCACTCACTACCACCTCGGTAATTGTTGCCAATGTGTACCTACACCCTAGTGTGACATGTGGAACTCATGATGCATCACAAACTTCTCCCTCAAGATTCCAAATCACCATGAAAGGAGGACCTTCCTCGTGGACTTACATGGTGGACAAGCCATCACCGATCACTTGGCTCATCCATTAGGTACTAACACCACTCCACTGTGCATTGGTTGGGTGAAATCATCCTCCTTCACTCCAAGCTTCGAGGGAAAGTCGAAACCTTTCCCTGGAACCTTTCCCTATATGAACATTGGGCGCTAAACTCCATCCTTAGTGTATATGAATATCTATAGTTGAGGCCTCTTTCCCGCTCCTTAATCAATGACTCTAGTTCTCTCTCAAATATCCTCCCCTCCGATGAATGGTTGATATCTATCAACCTTTAGATATGAGGGCTAGAATTAAGGCACCTGTCCCTAGACCTAAAACTGAGAGGACTAATCTTACATATAATTGATTTTCTTGAAATCCACATGGATCCAATCCTACTAAATATACGACCCAAGTATTCCACTATAGAAGCACCAAAAGTGCATTTGTAATGTTTAAGAAACAACCAATTATCCTAGAGGAGTTGTAAAACTATCAACATTCCCAACATGTGCTTGCCAGTTCTTGTTATAAATAAAGGTGTCATCAAAGAATACAAGAACAAGGTTGAAAAGAAAGGGCCAAACAACTGTGTTCAAGAGGATCTAAAAAGAGGATGGGGCATTGCAAATACCAAAAGGAATCACTAGAAACTCCTACTATCCTTCATGTGGATGGAAATAAGTCTTAGGAATGTTGACCTCTTTTATTGGATTTAGTGATAACCATAGTGAAGGTCTAATTTAATGATGCACTAGGCACAATGAATCTCATCCAAGAGGTAATCAATGATAATAATGGGAAATTCATTTTTTATTTTCAACTTTTAAAGATCATAAAAGTTGGGGCACATACTTGAGTTGATTTCTTTATTCAATACCATAACTACCAAGGATGATTAAGGAATAATATTGGGATGTATCACAAATGGCTCTAATAATTCTAGAATGATATTTTCAACTTTACTATTTTGTGAAAAAAGATGTCTATACAGATTCACATTGGGTGATTAACTACCAAGAATAAGTGGGATACCATGATCATGCTCCCCATGAGATAAAGGTAAGTCACAAGGTATTTCAATGACCTTATAATTTGTTAGTCCAAACCAACTACAAATCAGGGTGAATTTCTTCTAGGGTCTATGCATAACTTGGACGCCATTGAATTAGGTAATTATAATGTAGGAGTGATATTTATTCAATATATTTTCCCTACATTGAGAGATATTAATTTATGGGAAGCCAAATTGGAGGGCTTTTGGGGTGTGTCTACAACCCCCTTTCTTGAATCTCATATATAACTCCTTGAAAACCATTATAACCAAACCCAAAGTTTGTGACTATTATGCATATATAACTACATCATAGCCTCCCATTTCAATAGTGGACATGTTAAATTTTAACAAATAGTCACCCATTCGAAGGTTCACATTCTCACACTTGCTACCATAATTCATCATAACACCATTAGCTATCATTGAAAATTGTGCACTACATGAACATAATAATGGTTTCTTTAGAAAATTGATGATTAATAAAATTGTGGGTGTTATTTTTGTCATTTAATTCAATGACCCCTTTTTTCTTGATATAACTAACCAAATTTAGGGTATGGGAAGCTAAAATTCCTGATAAAGCATGGAGGAAAACTTGGGGTTTCTAACAAGACGCTCTATGTTTTTTTCTTCATGAGAAGTAGGTTTCATCTATACTGATTCCAACTCTAGAGTGACGTATTATCAAATTTCCTCAAACTAGTTAGATTGGGTCACACTGATTTGATATAAGTTTTTTTCTTTACATTTACGACCTTTAAAATATTTCTTGTCACAATTATATCAAAGGCTGAGACATCAATTGACATTCAACTGCTTTTTTCAAGTTCAACATTGTTAGAAAAACGGGACTGCAGAGCAATAAAATAAAACAAATGCAGAAACAAAACACAGAAGACACACAATACAAGAGAGACACAGATTTACGTGGTTCACCCAGTGTGGGCTACGTCCACCAGAGAAATTTCCAAGTCCTTCCTTTATTATTATCCAGCAAATGAAGGGCTACAACCTATAGCAAAACCCACTGTAACTTCCTCTTCTTTCTCTCATAGTCTCCTCTCTTAGAATAAAATATTCACCATCATACATAGCCGCAATACATTTCCCTCGTAAAAGAGGGTTTCCTTTTAGGGAAAAAAACCTTAACACAATCTCTACCATTAGATCTGCGACCTTATAATGAACGGTCCAGATTTACAATGAAATTACAATATACTTTTACAAGGAAATTTTTTCTTCGGGGGATTCACCCCCGAACCCCCACTGGGGGCCCGCTTGCCCCCAGACCCCCCAGCCAAGGGGATAGCGCCCCCACACCCCGCAGAGGGGGTACCCCCCCTCTGCACTCCCCCACGTGGAAGAGTGTACATACTTCTGGGGTGTAAATACTTCATGGGGTTTAAACACAGTTGAAAGCAAGGACCTTTGAATCAGGAAGATAATCAGGCTCCACAACCAACAATCTCCCACTTGGAGACTGATCTCAACAACTCCACCACTGTTGTATATGATGGAATCTGAACCTTCTTGGACCTAGAAAATTTCTCATTTTCATCTTCATTCTTGAATACCAACTGAAACTGAGCAGGAACTCAGTTTCTCCCTGGTTACTCCCTTTGTTAACATGTCTGCAAGATTCTGGCCAGTGTGTATCTTTCCCAGCTTCAATTGTCCATCTTCCAAGGCAGATCATATGAAGTGGTACCTCAAATGTATATGCTTAGTCTTCGAATGGAAGGCTAAGTTTTTTGCAAGGTGAATGGCACTCTAACTATCATAGTACAACCGACTATTCTCCTGCTTCTTTCCCAATTCCTCCATAAACCTTTGTAACCAAATAATCTCTTTAATAGCCTCTGTAGCAGCAACATAATCTGCCTCTGTTGTTGAAAGTGCAACAAACTTTTGCAATTTCCAAATCCA
>JZKD02S2025535.1:1290962-1302884 GCA_000966675.3 Picea glauca
AATAATGTTACAATGCACAATGAGGGTGTCTATATCCCGTTTCCCTCTTGCGCTCTACAACTGTCTAGTCTAGAATTAAATTCTATCTACTTTACATTAACTATTTTAAATGTCGCCTACCTACTAAGGATGAGAGCTATCCGCTCAAGGTCCATTTACAATATACAAGTGCGCCTCATCTTAATGGCTCATTTAAGATTTGCACAACAATTCAAAAGTGTTTTCAAAATTTGTGCTGGCTTGTCCAGCTGTCCTCCGCTTCCGTGCTAGCTCTCTTGATGTGTTGGCGATGCTCCTGCATCATCTTCGTACTTGGGTTTCCTAGGATTCAAAACTCTGAAGCCCATATATATACACTAAGCCCATTTTGGGGTTTCACAAGTCAGGATTTCACGATGTGCACAGACAAGGGGTCTTGCACCTGGGTTTCCTGGGAGTTGAAACTTCGAAGCCCATATATACAGTAAGCTAATTTCGGGGTTTCCCAAGTTGGGATTTCATGATGTGCGCAGAGAAGGGGCCTCGCACCTGGGTTTCCCGGGAGCTAAAACTCCAAAGCCCATATATACACTAAGCTCATTTCGAGGTTTCACAAGTTGGGATTTTACGATGTGCGTAGATAAGGGGTCTCGCACCTGGGTTTCCCAAGAGACGAAACTCTGAAGACCATATATACACTAAGCTCATTTCGGGGTTTCGCAAGTCAGGATTTTGTGATGTGCACAAACAAGGGGTCTTTTGTTGTTTGTGGAGCCTAATTATCTTCTTGATTCATAGGTCTTTTACTTTCAGCCGTGTTTATAACCTATGAAGTATTTACACCCCAGAAGTATGTACACTCTTCCACGCAGGGAGTGTAGAGGGGGGGTACCCCCTCTGCGGGGTCTGGGGGGGCTATCCCCTCGAATGGGGGTTCTGGGGGCAAGCGGGCCCCCAGCGGGGGTTCAGGGGCGAATCCCCAGAAGGAAAAATTGCCTTGTAAATGTATATTGTAATTTCATTGTAAATCTGGACCGTTCATTATAAGGTCACAGATCTAACAGTAGAGATTATGTTAGGGTTTTTTTCCCTAGAAGGCAACCCTTTTTTATGAGGGAAATGTATTGTGGCTATGATTGATTGCAAATATTGTATTCTGAGAGAGGATACTGTGAGAGAAAGAAGAGGAAATTAAAACGGGTTTTGTTGTAGGTTGTATCAATTCATTTGCTGGATAATAATAAAGGAAGGACCTGGAAATTTCTCTGGTGGATGTAGCCCACACTGGGTGAACCACGTAAATCCATGTCTCTCTTGTATTATGTATCTTCTGTATTTTGTTTCCACATTTGTTTTATTTTATTGCTCCACGGTCCTGTTTTTCTAACAACTGGTATCAGAGTGAAAGGTAACTCGCAAGAAAAGAGGGTTCCTGGTTCGAGTGGGAGCAATGTCGGAAGATGGAAAGTTTAGGGTTGAGAAATTTAATGGCCAAAACTACCATTTATGGAAGATGCAGATGGAAGATTATTTATATCAGAAGGATCTATTCCTACCATTGGGTGGAGTAGAAAAGATTTCGACGGTGATGAAGGACAAAGAATGGGAGATTCTTAACAAAAAGGCTCTAGGAACGATATGGCTGAACTTGGCAGCGTCGGTGGCTTTCAATATTTCCAAAGAAAAGACAATGAAGGGTTTGATGGACGCATTGGACAAATTGTATGAAAAACCCTCGGTGTCCAATAAGGTATTTCTAATGAAGAGATTATTTAATATGAAGATGTCAGAAGGTGGGTCTGTTTTAGATCATTTAAATGAATTTAATACGATTACTAATCGACTAAGTTCTGTAAAAGTGGACTTTGATGATGAGGTCAGGGCTCCTCTAATATTGTGCTCATTGCCAAAAAGATGGNATTGTAAATCTGGACCGTTCATTATAAGGTCACAGATCTAACAGTAGAGATTATGTTAGGGTTTTTTTCCCTAGAAGGCAACCCTCTTTTATGAGGGAAATGTATTGCGGCTATGATTGATTTCAAATATTGTATTCTGAGAGAGGAGACTGTGAGAGAAAGAAGAGGAAATTAAAACGGGTTTTGTTGTAGGTTGTATCAATTCATTTGCTGGATAATAATAAAGGAAGGACCTGGAAATTTCTCTAGTGGACGTAGCCCACACTGGGTGAACCACGTAAATCCATGTCTCTCTTGTATTATGTATCTTCTGTATTTTGTTTCCACATTTGTTTTATTTTATTGCTCCACGGTCCTGTTTTTATAACAACTGGTATCAGAGTGAAAGGTAACTCGCAAGAAAAGAGGGTTCCTGGTTCGAGTGGGAGCAATGTCAGAAGATGGAAAGTTTAGGGTCAAGAAATTTAATGGCCAAAACTACCATTTATGGAAGATGCAGATGGAAGATTATTTATATCAGAAGGATCTATTCCTACCATTGGGTGGAGTAGAAAAGATTCCGACGGTGACGAAGGACAAAGAATGGGAGATTCTTAACAAAAAGGCTCTAGGAACGATACGGCTGAACTTGGCAGCGTCGGTGGCTTTCAATATTTCCAAAGAAAAGACAATGAAGGGTTTGATGGACGCATTGGACAAATTGTATGAAAAACCCTCGGTGTCCAATAAGGTATTTCTAATGAAGAGATTATTTAATATGAAGATGTCAGAAGGTGGGTCTGTTTTAGATCATTTAAATGAATTTAATACGATTACTAATCGACTAAGTTCTGTAAAAGTGGACTTTGATGATGAGGTCAGGGCTCCTCTAATATTGTGCTCATTGCCAAAAAGATGGAACAACTTGGTCACGGCTGTAAGTAACTCTGTTTCTAGTTAAAATACTTTAAAATCTAATGATGTTGTTGGTGTTATCCTTAGTGAGGAAATGCGACAAAAAAGAACAGGTGAGACATCAGGTAATGCATTGAACATGGAGAACAGGGGAAGACAAAAGGATAGAGGAAATGGATCAGGGAACCGCATAAATTCTAGGAAGGGCAGATCCAAATCCATACTTGGAAAGATAGAGTGCTGGAATTGTGGGAAGAACGGACATCTGAACAAAGACTACAGAGCTCCAAAGAAACAAAGAGATGGATAGCAAGAGAGAAATCAGGAAGCAAATGTAATAGGTGATGTGTTACAAGATGCTTTGATTCTTTCCGTAGATAATATTTTTGAGACTTGGGTAGTAGATTCAGGGGCTTCATTTCATGCCACACCCCATAGGAAACATTTTCTAGATTATGTTCAAGGTGATATTGGACAGGTTCATTTGGGTGATGATGCACCATGCAAAATTGTTGGAATGGGAAAGGTAAAAATAGAGCAACAAAATGGAAACCAATGGTTGTTGAAAGAGGTAAGACATGTTCCAGATTTAAGGAAAAATTTAAATTCAACAGGGTAGTTGGCAAGTGAAGGTTGTATATCCATATCTACAGAAAATATCTGGAAGGTCATGAAAGGATCATTGGTGATAGAAAAAGGAGAGAAGGTAGGTACATTGTATTTATGTAGTGGTAATACTCACTCTTCTATATCTCTAGCTTCTACAGGAGTGGATACAACATTATGGAATCATAGGCTGAGACACATGAGGGAGAAGGGTATGAAGATCCTTCACAAAATAAATTTGCTTCCAGATCTTAAACAAATTGATTTGGACTTCTGTGAGCATCGTGTTTATGGAAAACAAAAGAGAGTCATATTTATCAGAGTCAGAAAAGAAAAGAAGAATGAAAGGTTAGAGCTTGTGCATACAGATGTATGGGGACTAGCTCAGGTATCATCTCTTGGTGGCTTTAATTACTATGTTACTTTTATTGATGATGCAACTAGAAAAACTTGGGTTTATTGCATTCGACNAGAACAGGGGAAGACAAAAGGATAGAGGAAAGGGATCAGGGAACCGCAGAAATTCTAGGAAGGGCAGATCCAAATCCAGACTTGGAAAGATAGAGTGCTGGAATTGTGGGAAGAACGGACATCTGAACAAAGACTACAGAGCTCCAAAGAAACAAAGAGATGGATAGCAAGAGAGAAATCAGGAAGCAAATGTAATAGGTGATGTGTTACAAGATGCTTTGATTCTTTCCGTAGATAATATTTTTGAGWCTTGGGTAGTAGATTCAGGGGCTTCATTTCATGCCACACCCCATAGGAAACATTTTCTAGATTATGTTCAAGGTGATATTGGACAGGTTCATTTGGGTGATGATGCACCATGCAAAATTGTTGGAATGGGAAAGGTAAAAATAGAGCAACAAAATGGAAACCAATGGTTGTTGAAAGAGGTAAGACATGTTCCAGATTTAAGGAAAAATTTAAATTCAACAGGGCAGTTGGCAAGTGAAGGTTGTATATCCATATCTACAGAAAATATGTGGAAGGTCATGAAAGGATCATTGGTGATAGAAAAAGGAGAGAAGGTAGGTACATTGTATTTATATAGTGGTAATAATCACTCTTCTATATCTCTAGCTTCTACAGGAGTGGATACAACATTATGGCATCATAGGCTGAGACACATGAGGGAGAAGGGTATGCGGATCCTTCACAAAATAAATTTTCTTCCAGATCTTAAACAAATTGATTCGGACTTCTGTGAGCATCGTGTTTATGGAAAACAAAAGAGAGTCATAATTCTCAGAGCCAGAAAAGAAAAGAAGAATTAAAGGTTAGATCTTGTGCATACAGATGTATGGGGACTAGCTCAGGTATCATCTCTTGGTGGCTTTAATTACTATGTTACTTTTATTGATGATGCAACTAGAAAAACTTGGGTTTATTGCATTCGACAAAAATCTGATGTTTTTGATACTTTTAAGAAATGGAAAGCTTTAGTTGAGAATGAGACAGGAAAAATTTTGAAGTGTCTCAGATAAGATAATGGAGTTGAATATTGTAGTAAGGAGTTTGATGATTACTGTTCATACCATGGGATTCATAGAGAGAAGACAGTTCCAACAACACCACAAGAAAATGGCGTGTCAGAAAGGATTAACAGGACAATCATGGAGTGTGCAAGGAGTATGATATTGCATGCTAGTTTGCCCTTACAATTTTGGGTAGATGCTGTAGATACTGCTGTTTACTTAATAAATAGAGGATCTTCAAGCTCTTTGGATGGTAGAATTCTAGAGGAGGAATGGGCAGGAAAAAAGGTAAACTATTATTTTTTGAAAACTTTTGGTTGTGAAGCATTTGTCCATATTGATAAAGAAAATAGAACAAAGCTTGAGGCAAAATCCAAGAAGTGTACCTTTATNAAAAGGTTGTTGCACTTTCAAAAACAGAGGTAGAGTATGTTGTTGCTACAGAGGCTAGTAAAGAGATGATTTGGTTACAGAGGTTTATGGAGGAATTGAGAAAGAAGCAAGAGAACAATAGGTTGTACTATGACAGTCAGAGTTCCATTCACCTTGCAAAGAACTCAACCTTCCATTCGAAGACTAAGCATATATAGTTGAGGTACCACTTCATACGATCCATCTTGGAAGATGGACATTTGAAGTTGGAAAAGATACACACTAGCTAGAATCCTATAGACATGTTAACAAAGGGAGTAACCAGGGAGAAACTGAGTTCCTGCTCAGTTTGAGTTGGTCTTCAAGAATGAAGATGAATATGAGAAATTTGCCAGGTCCAAGAAGGTTCAGATTCCAACATATACAACAGCGGTGGAGTTGTTGAGATCAGTCTCCAAGTGGGAGATTGTTGGTTGTGGAGCATGATTATCTTCCTGATTCAGAGGTCTTTTACTTTCAGCTGTGTTTATACCCCATGAATTATTTACACCCCAGAAGTATGTACACTCTTCCACGTGGGGGAGTGCATAGGGGGTACCCCCTCTACGGGGTCTGGGGGGGCTATCCCCCTGGCTAGGGGATCTAGGGGAAACCGGGCCCCCAATAGGGGTTCGAGGGCGAAGCCCCCGAAGGAAAAATTGCCTTTGAATTGTATATTGTAATTTCATTGTAAATTTGGACCGTTCATTATATGGTCACAGATCTAACGGTAGAGATTATGTTAGGGTTTTTTACCCTAGAAGGCAACCCTCTTTTATGAGGGAAATGTATTGCGGCTATGATTGATGGCGAATATTGTATTCTGAGAGAGGAGACTATGAGAGAAAGAAGTTGAAATTAGTAGGTTGTATCCCTTCATTTGCTGGATAATAATAAAGGAAGGACCTGGCAATTTCTCTGGTGGACGTAGCCCACACTGGGTGAACCACATAAATCCATGTCTCTCTTGTATTGTGTATCTTCTATGTTTTGTTTATGCATTTGTTTTATCTTTTCTCCACGGTCTTGTTTTTCTAACATCTCACACCTGGGTTTCCCAGGAGCCGAAACTCTGAAGCCCATATATACACTAAGCTCATTTTAGGGTTTCACAAGTCGGGATTTCGCGATGTGCGCAGACAAGGGGTCTCACACACGGGTTTCCTGGGAGCTGAAACTTCGAAGCCCATATATACACTAAGCTTATTTTAGGGTTTCACAAGTTGGGATTTCATGATGTGCATAGACAAGGGGTCTCGCACCTGGGTTTCCCGAGAGCCAAAACTCTGAAGCCCATATATACACTAAGCTCATTTTGGGGTTTTGCAAGTCGAGATTTCGCAATGTGCGTAGACAAGGGGTCTCGCACCTGGGTTTCCCAGGAGCCGAAACTCCGAAGCCCATTTACTTCGCGATTGGGGCAAGGTAAAATCATGGATTTACTACAATGGTAGTATTTTCAAGGGGCTCACTCCGACTCTAGAAAGCGAGGGAACTTTCCCGAAAAAGGTGCCTTTAGGAGGATAAACCAGGGCATAGAATGAACCCAGTTAGATGGGTCGATCCTTAGGGGAATGGACTCGTATCTCGAAATTACACATTCCATACATTAACCAATTTGTAGTTATATCAGTATTAGCATGCATCCATTATTTCCAATCAAAACACAAGGCAACCACTTCTATACATAAACTATTTAGGAGCATATAAAAATGAGCATGCGATCAGGACATTCAATTCCAAATGTAAGATATAACACTTATCAAAAAATTTGGACGTGATGCGAATGATGAGAGGGCTGCTCGTTTCCACCCAATCGTAGGCTCAGTGATTCCAACCGGATTTACCACTAGCCACCCCCGAGCTAGACCATGATTCTTTGAGACTTAGTCTCCTACTTCCATCTCATGGAAGTCAAGGACGAAGGTTACTCCCCTTATCCTTTGCTCATGAATCTTTATATTTTTTGAGTTCCTTTGGTTATCCTTCCATGATTCCTGTCACGCGTTGTCCTCTTTCCCCTTCCACACTTCTTTCCTTTCCTTTTTCCTACAATATTGTGTGTGGTGTGGATTTCCCTATGTGTGGTCAGGTCTGAGAGCTTCTGCGGATGGGCGGTTCGCCCCCATCCCCTAATTTTCTTTTGAGGAGCCTCCCCACCTACCATCCTGGCGGGTAATTCATTTTAGGTTCATAGAGTGAGCTTTGGTTTCTAAGCACATACAAACCAATATGGTTTCGGTTCGGTGGATGTTAATGCAACCATTCCTGATCCCTTCCACCACCTCTCATTAGCCATCGTGGTCTCTTTCAACACATCCCCTTCGAGCAATCATGCGACACATATTCATGATATAATTTACATTCATCGACCTTTTATACAAAGGTATGTCAAATCAAACATTCAGATCCTTGAGTTTTCCATAGTTCTTGGCCAATATAGTTATTTTTACAGACTGAGGGAAACAGGGTGTTACAACAGTCATGTGAACATACATCATACTAAGAAAACTCAAAGTCCACCTAAGATACGAGATCATGGTCCTAAAAGAAGCCACACAAGTAGGATCACCTCAAAGAAGGCGCAACATGGAGCCAAGAGACACTCATTGGAAGAATCCTCTGGTGAGGAAAATGACAATTCCAAGGAATCTTCTAGTAGAAAAAATAGTTCACATTCCCAGAGGAGAAGAAATAAGAGGAAACATTCCAAGAGTCATGACCCTGAAGAGTTTAAGAAATCCAAACCACCCACTTTCGATGGAGCGATTAAGAAGGGGGGAGAAGTAGAAGTTTGGCTGCTTGGATTGAAGAAGCACTTCAAATTCCATGAATACTCTGAAAACTTAAAGTCTTGAATAGCCATTTTAAACCTAAATGGAAATGCCTCCATTTGGTTGGAGGACCTTAGGAATGTGAAAGGAATCCATGAGAAGGAATTGTCATGGAAACAATTTGAGAAATACTTCAAGAAGAAGTATCTGTTAGATAAATACTTTGATGGGAAGACCAAGGAGTTATATAAAATCAAGTTGTGACAACTCACAATAGCTGAATATATCAAAAAATTCCTTGAGATGATAAGGTATGTTCCCTACATAAATGATGAAAAAGCAAAGTGCAACAATTTATTAGTGGATTACCTCAGTCCTTCCAGGACAAAATTGAGTTTGATGAAACAAAGACTTTAGAGGACACTATTTGTAAGGAAAGGTATTGCTATAAGTAATTCAAGAATAAAATAGAACCTCATGAGGATTGGAAGAATAAAATTAGTTTGGGATTCAAGAAGAAGGGATTTAAACCCTCAATATTTAAGAACCATGGGAAAAGTTCTAAGATGACCCTTCCTACTAGAAGTGTATATCAACATAATTTTCCATCTCAGAGTGGTACTAAACCCTTTGGAAAAACCCCAAGTAAGACTGATAACACAAAGAAAGAACCCTTGAAATGTTGGGGTTGTAGAGAAGAACATCTGCTAAGGAACTCCCACATAGGAAACAAAACAATAGGAGGGTCTACAATGTCCAAGAGGCTACCATAGTAAATTATCTGGCTAGGAGCATGCCACAAATTTATGCAGCCTTTGATAACGGACAAGATGACCACCAAGATTCAGTGGTGGAGATGAAAGGTATGATTGACAACCATCTAGTTTCCATTTTAATTGACCTTGGTTCTAGTTTGAGTTATGTTTCCCCTCAAACTGTTGAGAAATACAAATTGGAACAATTTAAACATGTTAAATCATGGCTGCTACAACTAGCCACTCAAACCATAAGAAAAGTAACAAAGGTCATACCCGCATGCAAACTCATTATGAATGGATTACCCACCCAAGAAACCTTAAATATGCTTCCTTTAGGATATTATGACCTATTGATTGGCATGGACTAGTTGGCTTCCCATAAAACCAAGTTGGACTATTAGAACAAAACTTTAGAGTGTGAAGATGAAGAAGGGAGAAAAATAACCCTAGAAGGAATTCAAAATCATGTCTCAGTGAGACAAATATTATCCCTTCAAGTCAAGAAGTATTGCAGAAAAGGATGCCCTTTATATGCAATACAAGTGTTGAAATCTGTTGAGGAAAATAAACCAAACCTAGAGGACCATCCCATATTAAAAGAGTATAAATATGTATTTCCAGAAGAGGTATCGGGACTACCTCCAAGAAGGGATATTAACTTTTGAATAGAACTTGCACCAGGAGTGGTGCCAGTGTCTAGAACAACCTATAAAATGAGTACACCATAGCTAGTTGAAATCAAACTACAACTAAAGGATATGTTGGACAAAGGCTACAGTTGGCCTAGTGTGTCTCCATGGGGAGCACCAACCTTTCTTTGTGAAAAAGAAGGATGGCACACTTAGATTGTGCATAGACTATAGACAACTCAATAAGATGGCCATTAAGAATAAGTATCCCTTGTCAAGAATTGATGACTTGTTTGACCAATTAAGGGGTGCTACAATATTCTCCAAGTTTGACTTGAGGTCTAGATACTAGCAGGTCCAAATTAAGGATGAATACATCCACAAAAAAACCTTTAGGAGAAGATATGGTCACTATGAATTTGTGGTGGTGCCATTTTGGATTTCCAATGCGCCAACCACTTTTATGTGCTTAATGAATAATGCACTCAGTAAGTTCTTGGAAAAAATTGTATTGGTTTTCATTAATAATATCCTAATCTATTCCAAGAATAGGGAAGAGCATGAAAAACATCTCAAACTAGTGCTTCAAGTGCTAAGAGAACAACAAGTGCTAAGTTTAGTAACTGTGACGTTTTCCAGACACGAGTCCATTACTTAGGCCATGTCATTTATGAAGAAGGAATGACACTTGATCCTGACAAGATCAAATCCATTATGGATTGGCCTACCCCAAACGAATTTATCTGATATCAAATCCTTTATAGGCATAGAAGGATACTATAGGAGGTTCATAAAGGGATTTTCCAAGATTGGTTTCCCAATCATCTCCCTTCAAAAAAATGGAGTTAAATTCATTTGGACATCAGAATGTGAGGAGAGATTTCAAGAACTGAAATACCTTATAACCAACGCACCTATGTTGAATATTGTAAACCCAAACAAGGACTTCCTTGTGTGTATATATGCATGCAAGGAAGGGCTCAGAGGAGTCCTTATGCAAGAAGGACATGCAATTTTCTATGAATCCAGAAAATTGAATGAGCATGAAATCAATTATGTGACCGACGATCTAGAATTGGCTGCCATAGTACATGCTTTAAAAATGTGGATGCATTACCTACTAGGTAGAATATTTGTTCTTAGGACATACCATAGTGGATTGAGATATCTATTTGATCAACCAAAACTCAATGCTATACAAGCAATATGGATGGATCTCCTTAGTGAGTTTGATTTTGAAATCAAATATATCAAAGGAAAATAAAACATGGTGGTTGATGCCCTTAGAAGAAGTATGAAAGTAATCCACCTGGAAGTTGTGAGCACATGTGAAACAGATGGCAAGGAGAGAGTTGAAAGTGCACAAGAAACATATGCATTTTACAAGACTGTAAGATCATACTTGGAACAAGATCCTGTTAGAAAAATAGGACCGTGGAGCAATAAAATAAAACAATTGCAGAAACAAAACACAGAAGACACACAATACAAGAGAGACACATATTTACGTGGTTCACCCAGTGTGGGCTACGTCCACTAGAGAAATTGCCAGATCCTTCCTTTATTATTATCCAGCAAATGAAGGGATACAACCTATAGCAAAACCCGCTGTAAATTCCTCTTCTTTCTCTCACAGTCTCCTCTCTCACAATACAATATTCACCATCAACCATAGCCGCAATACATTTCCCTCATAAAAGAGGGTTGCCTTCTAGGGGAAAAAACCCTAACATAATCTCTACTGTTAGATCTGTGACCTTATAATGAACGGTCCAGATTTATAATGAAATTACAATATACTTTTATAAGGTAATTTTTTCTTCGGGGACTTCACCCCCGAACCCCCGATGGGGGCCCTCTTGCCCCCAGACCCCCCAGCCAGGGGGATAGGCCCCCCAAACACTGCAGAGGGGGTACCCCCCTCTACACTCCCCTGCGTGGAAGAGTGTACATACTTCTGGGGTGTAAATACTTCATGGGGTATAAACACGGCTGAAAGTAAAAGACCTATAAATCAGGAATATAATCAAGCTCCAGAACCAACAATCTTCCACTTGGAGACTGATCTCAACCACTCCACTGCTGTTGTATATGTTGGACTCTGAACCTTCTTGGACCTGGTAAATTTCTCATCTTCATGTTCATTCTTGAAGACCAACTGAAAATGAGCAAGAACTCAGTTTCTCCCTAGTTACTCCCTTTGTTAACATGTCTACAGGATTCTGGCTAGTGTGTATCTTTTCCATCTTCAATTGTCCATATTCCAAGGATGATCATATGAAGTGGTACCTCAACTGTATATGCTTAGTATTTTAATGGAAGGATGAGTTCTTTGCAAGGTGAATGACACTTTGAATGTCACAATACAACCTATTGTTCTCTTGCTTCTTTCCCAATTCCTCCATAAACCTTTGTAACCAAATCATCTCTTTACTAGCCTCTGTAGCAGCAACATACTCTGCCTCTGTTGT
>JZKD02S2025535.1:1307483-1320392 GCA_000966675.3 Picea glauca
GGGCCTCTTACCCTTAGCCTGTTTTTTCTTAGTTGATAGTTGATAGAAAAGATAAGAAAGAAAAATTTTGTTTTATGGTTTTTAGACAAGCGTAAGAATCTTTGTTTTCTTGATTGCCATTGAGTGTCTTTACTTTGATTCTTTGTCATCTGCGCTTTAAGCCAGAATTTTGTTTTATTTTCTTGGTTTTGTGCTTGTCAGCATTTTCCCTTTGTTGTTTCATTTAGCACTTAAATAATAATAAAAAATATCTCTTTTCATTTTCTTCTTTGTTTGAAGATTGTGTTTTTGCATCAATAGCTAGGAAGAAGTCTTTTATTCATAAGTTTTTTGTAGTGCATTTAGCACATAAGTAGCTCGTAGTCGAGCGAAATTCCTTTATGTTTGCTGCATGAAATCTTAGAAAAATTGAAAAGAAAAAGAAATCTTTCTTTGTGAAAAGTTGTTGATTTTTGCATTTAGTAAAAGTCTTTTGTTTCCAACATTTTTCATTCATTTTCTTTTTCTTTGAGTCTTTACACATCATCAGCTTCACCTTCATAATGCGTGACATAAAAAATCCCATAAAAGAAGTGCTAATTTAAAATCTATTAGACTTTTTGTTTGTAGGGTTCATACACTAGCTCAGGACTAGGGCCTTGGATTAGGTTGGAGAGGAAACTCTCCAACGCCACTCAAAACCAAACATCGGAGTCTATGATAGGGAGTGTAGAAGTCTAGTTTCATGGAATTTATCTGGGACCCCCCTCTAACACAGGGGATAAACACGAGGTCGCGTGAGGAAAGGTAATGGAGATAACCCCTTCAAATCCGAACCAAGCGTAGTGGAGAACACATATCGAGGATTTGTTGTGGGATTTCGTCGTTTGCATTTGCCACGGGACTTCATGGGTCTTGAATCCGTTCGAGGTCCTTAGTTGTCTTTTGGACCATTTTCTCTCGATACCCTTGATAATTTTTGGGCTTGATACCCTGCTCATTGTGGTCTACCCGACTATCGACTGTACCCGCCTGTTGACTGTTCGCGTGCTAGCAAACTAGTTGCCAATATTTTCTAAGGACATACACAGGTGACTGCGGGGGTATACTGCGGTGCCTAGGACAGACATCAGGCCACACTTTGTAGAGTATACTCGTAGGGTGCTTCCGTTTTTGAGTTGCACTTGCACCGGTAAGTTGCTCTAGTGTTGGTTGTTGTAACTGTTCTTCAAAATAGTTAGTGATTGCTTGTCTTATCTCGTAGGGGCTTCTTTTTAGTGTGTGTTACAGTTTGAACATGTAGAATACCTTCACGTGTCTTGGATCTTCTCACACAGTGGAGGATCCCGAGCTCTGCCGGTCATGAAGTCTCCTGGGCCTGCCGCCGGTTATACTGGAGCCACCCTCGCCACCATTGAGACAGAAGCTAGACCAACAAGGGTCTTTTGAAGCAACCGGGTTACAAACCATTGAGCCGAAACAACTCCCAGAGGAATCAACCACCAATCTTAGTTTGGTTGAAACCCCAACCACTGATACTTGGCCATTGGTCATTGTACCAATCCAATTTTATGAACGCCTGTTAGTGACTCACACAATTATGGAACCAAATTCTGTTACTTCTTCTAGGAATTCTTCCATTCCCACCAGCGTTTCTACCACAGGAGAAGCATCTCCTAACTTGCCATCATCGGTCCGAGCCACCATGGTCTTGGCCGCAACTATGTCGCACAGTAGACCAACCCCATCTATCGTGGCTGCCACAACTCCCTTCACACCTAGTGCGACGGGCCCTCCGTTCTCATACAGTATGCCTAGTTCGGGCACAAGTCCTGCACTCACTCACTGCACTGTACAGACTTTGGCTCTAGGGGAAGGGAGATCTAACACTCCTCTGCAAGGTCAACTTGGTGGCATTCCTGTCCCTTTCAACGCTTTTCCTTAAGCCAGAGGTCATATCTCTCCTTCATCCCCTTCGCTTGGAGGTCTGCATTAGCTGTCCGCCGGGCAACCTGCACACACGAGTTCATTTGGAGTCGAGAGTCAAGGAACACCTGCGCAAACTCTGTCGGTAGGTTCGTCACCGTTTGTTTGGAACGGGACGTTTGGTAACAACACTTTCACATCCACTACTTTCCCATCTGGGGGCACTCCCATTTTTGGACAGTCTACTCCGGCGTAGGGTACTATTCCTGCGCCGAGGGCACATATACCAGGACCTTGGAACTCAAGACGAGGATCCATTCCCTCCTCTGGAATGTCTTTCTGGGGTAATTCTTTCCACAGTCAATGGAACCCCGGACAGACTTCTATGCCTCTACCAGCAGGACTGGCATGGGGTAATCCTTCCCAAAGTCCGTCAAACACGATGAATGCCCAACATCCTATGTCCTTTATGGGGAATCAGCCAATGATGTCTCCACAGATGCAAAATCCTTACGCTGGTTAGGGCCATGGTTTCTACCAGAATCTGGGCCAACAACCAAACTTTTCTTGGCAACTTGGTGCCAGCCAAACTCTAGGACCCTTTTTCCCAGGCTATCAGCAGCAACCCAAACTACCATTCCTGGAGATACTACACTTGCCAGATTTGACAAAGTTGTTAAATGATCCTATTTGTCACGATCAACATTGGCCTCCTATGCCAACGAAGTTGCCTTCGGACATTCCAAAGTTCGAGGCCAAGCCTAACGAAGATCCAAGTGATCACATGACTACCTTCCATCTTTGGTGTTCATCTAACTCATTGAGAGATGACTCCGTCCAGTTGTGATTGTTTCAACGCACTCTTATCGGGAGTGCCGCAAAATGGTACATCGAGCTTGATCGCTCAAGATACTCTTCTTGTGGAGAACTGGCGATGGCCTTCCTTAACCATTTCTAGTTACCTGTGAGATACGATGTAGGCACAGAGTTGCTAGCCAATTTCAAACAGACGACAATAGACCATATCTCTGATCATATCTGAGAGTGGAGATGCCGAAAGAGTCTAATCAAAGTACCAGTCCCACCAGCATTCCTGCTTGAGTGGTTCCTTAAGTCTTTAGTCCCACAATTATCCAAAGACGTCACGACTTTAGGAGTTTTCTCCGAAGAAGATGCCATCATGAGGGCTCAACAGTTTGAGCTTATCTATTCTCAGTCTGACTTATTTTATAACATCCTGTCGGATGCACCACGATCGATACTGGATAAAACTAGATAGAGAGCTAGACCACATGCCGATGGTATTGTTGGTTCAGCCCAAACCAAGCCCACTGAGCAATTGACAAAACAGTTGCAACAGTTATCTATCCAACACTCAGTGTCCAACCAGACTACTTCTTTGGCTGCTCCTCCTACCCAAACGTTGGAAGTACACTCCGTGCAAATGACTAACCCAAAGGCCACCCAACAGCCTGAAGGGAAGAAAAAAAACGGAAAAGGGGTAAGGGGGAGAAAAAACCCACTGATAATGATGGCGAGGGCACCACGGAAAAATGGAAGGCGAGGTATCCATGCAACTTGTGTGCGGAAGACCACCCGACCCATCTTTGTCCTTGACTTGCAGAGGCCCAAAATTTTGTCACACAGCAACGACAAGTCGAGTTGACTAATCCCTTTCAGCATGGGCAAAATTTAACTCAAGCCTCTACAAGTGCCGAAGGGGGCAGCCAAGACACCTGCCCTCCCCCAAACAATTCCTCATCTGCGAACGTATATATGGTTAGGGGTGATGCTTTAATAACAACTAGAGTGCATGACTATAGTAAACCAAGCACCTATGAGAAGGGAAAAGAAGCCAAACTCCCATCTCTTCCTCTACAGATTGAGAAGACATTGGTAGAAACGATGGCATGCATTCCAAAGGGTGCATTTAAGAAAGCTTCTCACAACCGAAATGCAAGGGCCACCCAGAATTACTCTGTGGTGGAAGATTTATCACAAACCCCTTGTGCGATGTCCACTTTGGAGGTCCTCCAAAGTTGTTCTGCTCAGAGGAAAGCCTTGCTAACTGTGTTAGGCTCTATTGATACTTGTAACCTGGGTACCATCATGCTTGATACGACCGACTTAAAACCTCGTTTTCCTTACCACGTATCATTTCAGATAGTAGTGGCTCATCCCACAAAAACCTTTACACATAATATCTTCTGCATGGTGGTTGACGAGGGTGCTTTGACTTGCATTATGTCGTTATCATGTTGGAAGGCCATTGGTCAGATCACATTGTCTCCATCACCTACTCTCCTCACTGTGTTTGACGGTCGTTCTTTTTGACCACATGGCATCGTTCCTTCTTTCCTGGTGCAGTTAGGAGGAAAGACCATGTGTTTTGAAGTAGAGGTAGTCGATGCCCCCCTCGACTATAATCTCTTGTTAGGTCGGAGTTGGACTTATGCTATGCAAGTTGTGGTTGCTACAGTTTTCTGAGTCTTATTGTTTCCACATGAAGGCCGGATAGTGACCATCGATGAATTGTCCTTCTCTAGACCTGACCCAGCTTTGGGGGCATCCATGGTTCCCATGATTGATAATCCTCAAGCTGGTGTCGTTAACGTTGGAGTTGGTTTGTGCCCATCTTTNGGGCCTCTTACCCTTAGCCTGTTTTTTCTTAGTTGATAGTTGATAGAAAAGATAAGAAAGAAAAATTTTGTTTTATGGTTTTTAGACAAGCGTAAGAATCTTTGTTTTCTTGATTTCCATTGAGTGTCTTTACTTTGATTCTTTGTGATCTGCGCTTTAAGCCAGAATTTTGTTTTATTTTCTTGGTTTTGTGCTTGTCAGCATTTTCCCTTTGTTGTTTCATTTAGCACTTAAATAATAATAAAAAAATATCTCTTTTCATTTTCTTCTTTGTTTGAAGATTGTGTTTCTGCATCAATAGCTAGGAAGAAGTCTTTTATTCATAAGTTTTTTGTAGTGCATTTAGCACATAAGTAGCTCGTAGTCGAGCGAAATTCCTTTATGTTTGCTGCATGAAATCTTAGAAAAATTGAAAAGAAAAAGAAATCTTTCTTTGTGAAAAGTTGTTGATTTTTGCATTTAGTAAAAGTCTTTTGTTTCCAACATTTTTCATTCATTTTCTTTTTCTTTGAGTCTTTACACATCATCAGCTTCACCTTCATAATGCGTGACATAAAAAATCCCATAAAAGAAATGCTAATTTAAAATCTATTAGACTTTTTGTTTGTAGGGTTCATACACTAGCTCGGGACTAGGGCCTTGGATTAGGTTGGAGAGGAAACTCTCCAATGCCACTCAAAACCAAACATCGGAGTCTATGATAGGGAGTGTAGAAGTCTAGTTTCATGGAAGTTATCTGGGACCCCCCTATAACACAGGGGATAAAAACGAGGTCGCGTGAGGAAAGGTAATGGAGATAACCCCTTCAAATCCGAACCAAGCATAGTGGAGAACACATATCGAGGATTTGTTGTGGGATTTAGTCGTTTGCATTTGCCATGGGACTTCATGGGTCTTGAATCCGTTCGAGGTCCTTAGTTGTCTTCTGGACCATTTTCTCTCGATACCCTTGATAATTTTTGGGCTTGATACCCTGCTCATTGTGGTCTACCCGACTATCGACTGTACCCGCCTGGTGACTGTTCGCGTGCTAGCAAACTAGTTGCCAATATTTTCTAGGGACATACACAGGTGACTGCGGGGGTATATTGCGGTGCCTAGGACAGACATCGAGCCACGCTTTGTAGAGTATACTCGTAGGGTGCTTCCGTTTTTGAGTTGCACTTGCACCGGTAAGTTGCTCTAGTGTTGGTTGTTGTAACTGTTCTTCAAAATAGTTAGTGATTGCTTGTCTTATCTCGTAGGGGCTTCTTTTTAGTGTGTGTTACAGTTTGAACATGTAGAATACCTTCACGTGTCTTGGATCTTCTCACACAGTGGAGGATCCCGAGCTCTGCCGGTCATGAAGGCTCCTGGGCCTGCCGCCGGTTATACTAGAGCCACCCTCGCCACCATTGAGACAGAAGCTAGACCAACAAGGGTCTTTTGAAGCAACCGGGTTACAAACCATTGAGCCGAAACAAATCCCAGAGGAATCAACCACCAATCTTAGTTTGGTTGAAACCCCAACCACTGATACTTGGCCATCGGTCATTGTACCAATCCAATTTTATGAACGCCTGTTAGTGACTCACACAATTATGGAACCAAATTCTGTTACTTCTTATGGGAATTCTTCCATTCCCACCAGCGTTTCTACCACAGGAGAAGCATCTCCTAACTTGCCATCATCGGTCTGAGCCACCATGGTCTTGGCCGCAACTACGTCATACAGTAGACCAACCCCATCTATCGTGGCGGCCACAACTCCCTTCACACCTAGTGCGACATGCCCTCCGTTCTCATACAGTATGCCTAGTTCGGGCACAAGTCCTGCACTCACTCACTGCACTGTACAGACTTTGGGTCTGGGGGCAGGGAGCTCTAACACTCCTCTGCAAGGTCAACTTGGTGGCATTCCTGTCCCTTTCAACGCTTTTCCTTAAGCCAGAGGTCATATCTCTCCTTCATCCCCTTCGCTTGGTGGTCTGCATTAGCTATCCGCTGGGCAGCCTGCACACACGAGTTCATTTGGAGCCGAGAGTCAAGGAACACCTGCGCAAACTCTGTCGGTAGGTTCGTCACCGTTTGTTTGGAACAGGATGTTTGGTAACAACACTTTCACATCCACTACTTTCCCATCTGGGGCACTCCCATTTTTGGACAGTCTACTATGGCGTAGGGTACTATTCCTGCACCGAGGGCACATATACCAGGACCTTGGAACTCAAGACGAGGATCCGTTCCCTCCTCTGGAATGTCGTTCTGGGGTAATTTCTTCCACAATCAATGGAACCCCGGACAGACTTCTATGCCTCTACCAGCAGGACCAACATGGGGTAATCCTTCCCAAAGTCCGTCAAACACGATGAATGCCCAACATCCTATGTCCTTTATGGGGAATTAGCCAATGATGTCTCCACAGATGCAAAATCCTTACGCTGGTTAGGGCCATGGTTTCTACCAGAATCTGGGCCAACAACCAAACTTGTCTTGGCAACCTGGTGCCAGCCAAACTCTAGGACCCTTTTTCCCAGGCTATCAACAGCAACCCAAACTACCATTCCTGGAGACACTACACTTGCCAGATTTGACAAGGTTGTTAAATGATCCTATTTGTCACGATCAACATTGGCCTCCTATGCCAATGAAGTTGCCTTCGGACATTCCAAAGTTCGAGGCCAAGCCTAACGAAGATCCAAGTGATCACGTGACTACCTTCCATCTTTGGTGTTCATCTAACTCATGGAAAGATGACTCCGTCTAGTTGTGATTGTTTCAACGCACTCTTATCGGGAGTGCCGCGAAATGGTACATCGAGCTTGATCGCTCAAGATACTCTTCTTGTGGCGAACTGGCGATGGCCTTCCTTAACCATTTCTAGTTACCTGTGAGATACGATGTAGGCACAGAGTTGCTAGCCAATTTCAAACAGACAACAATAGACCATATCTCTGATCATATCTGAGAGTGGAGATGCCGAAAGAGTCTAATCAAAGTACCAGTCCCACCAGCATTCCTGCTTGAGTGGTTCCTTAAGTCTTTAGTCCCACAATTATCCAAAGACGTCGCGACTTTAGGATTTTTCTCCGAAGAAGATGCCATCATGAGGGCTCAACAGTTTGAGCTTATCTATTCTCAGTCTGACTTATTTTATAACATCCTGTCGGATGCACCACGATCAATACTGGATAAAACTATATGGAGAGCTAGACCACATGCCGATGGTATTGTTGGTTCAGCCCAAACCAAGCCCACTGAGCAATTGACAAAATAGTTGCAACAATTATCTATCCAACACTCAGTGGCCAACCAGACTACTGCTTTGGCTGCTCCTCCTACCCAAACGTTGGAAGTACACTCCGTGCAAACGACTAACCCAAAGGCCACCCAACAGCCTGAAGGGAAGAAAAAAAAACGGAAAAAGGGTAAGGGGGAGAAAAAACCCACTGATAATGATGGCGAGGGCACCACAGAAAAATGGAAGGCGAGGTATCCATGCAACTTGTGTGCGGACGACCACCCGACCCATCTTTGTCCTTGACTTGCAGAGGCCCAAAATTTTGTCACACAGCAACAGCAAGCCGAGTTGACTAATCCCTTTCAGCATGAGAAAAATTTAACTCAAGCCTCTACAAGTGCCGAAGGGGGCAGCCAAGACACCTGCCCTCCCCCAAACAATTCCTCATCTGCGAACGTATATATGGTTAGGGGTGATGCTTTAATAACAACTAGAGTGCATGACTATAGTAAACCAAGCACCTATGAGAAGGGAAAAGAAGCCAAACTCCCATCTCTTCCTCTACAGATTGAGAAGACATTGGTAGAAACGATGGCATGCATTCCAAAGGGTGCATTTAAGAAAGCTTCTCACAACCGAAATGCAAGGGCCACCCAGAATTACTCTGTGGTGGAAGATTTATCACAAACCCCTTGTGCGATGTCCACTTTGGAGGTCCTCCAAAGTTGTTCTGCTCAGAGGAAAGCCTTGCTAACTGTGTTAGGCTCTATTGATACTTGTAACCTGGGTACCATCATGCTTGATACGACCGACTTAAAACCTCGTTTTCCTTACCACGTATCATTTCAGATAGTAGTGGCTCATCCCACAAAAACCTTTACACATAATATCTTCTGCATGGTGGTTGACGAGGGTGCTTTGACTTGCATTATGTCGTTATCATGTTGGAAGGCCATTGGTCAGATCACATTGTCTCCATCACCTACTCTCCTCACTGTGTTTGACGGTCGTTCTTTTTGACCACATGGCATCGTTCCTTCTTTCCTGGTGCAGTTAGGAGGAAAGACCATGTGTTTTGAAGTAGAGGTAGTCGATGCCCCCCTCGACTATAATCTCTTGTTAGGTCGGAGTTGGACTTATGCTATGCAAGTTGTGGTTGCTACAGTTTTCTGAGTCTTATTGTTTCCACATGAAGGCCGGATAGTGACCATCGATGAATTGTCCTTCTCTAGACCTGACCCAGCTTTGGGGGCATCCATGGTTCCCATGATTGATAATCCTCAAGCTGGTGTCGTTAACGTTGGAGTTGGTTTGTGCCCATCTTTGATGGGTACTTTCGATTACCCACCTCCTCATGACGATGTCAAGTTTATATATAATCACCACAAGGCTGAGATTTTTCAAGTTTCGTCGTTTTGCATGACCTACTTTGCAGATCTTTGGATTCTTCCTTCCCCATTAGCCACGTTGGATGAGACAGGGTACTCCGACATGTCCATGCCCTTGTCGGTCGCTGAAGTAGCGTACTCTTTAGTCCAGCAAGCTTCAGCTAATCCTGATCCGACTCTCACACAAGAGTTGGATCCACTTCTAGAGCCTATCTAGGCTCAGGGTTCTCTCGCCAACACTGATTCGTTAGACTTAGTATTGCCTTCTAACGAAGCAATAATCAAAGAAATGACTAGTTTGGACAAACCCTCGGAGGATCTTCATCATAGATCATATTTCCTCCCAGATTTAAGCTGAATCGTGGCAGGAGAATTCACTATCACCATGATGGGAGATTAGCCATGTCCCATTAATCTCTTAGCTACACAAGAAATTTGTGCTGAGGGAAATATGGTGACTATCGTTGCAACTATACCTATCAACATCTCCCAAAACCATGGCATCGTGGAGAATGCCTTCCTCAGAGCGGATTTCCCCCCCGAAGAGATTCAAATTTACACGGATCTTTTCAAAGAATTCTACAACGTTTTTGCCCGGTCTTATGAGGAAATGTCAGGCATCGATCCGAAAATAGTTGAACATGAAATCACAATGTATCCTAATGCTAAGCATGTTGGACAAAAACTTCATCCAGTCAATCCTAGGAAAGCAAAAACCATCAAGATTGAGGTTGAGAAATTGCTCAAGGCAGGGTTCATTTACCCTATCCATTTGACTCAATGGATTTCAAACCTCATGCCGGTCAACAAAAAACAAGGCACGATTCATGTATGTACCGATTTCCATGATTTGAACAAGGCATGTCCAAAAGATAATTTTCCAACCCCATTCATTGACCAGATCATTGATGAATGTGCCGGTTGTGAAGCCTTTTCATTCATGGATGGTTTTTAGGGATATAATCAAATTCAAATCAAACCTGAAGACCAACACAAAACGAAATTCATTTGTCTGTGGGGTACATTCGCCTATCGTAAGATGCCTTTTGGCCTCAAGAATGCTGGAGCCACTTTCCAGCGGGCAATGTCTTTTGCATTTCACGACCTCAAACATATAGTCGAGGCTTATCTAGATGATCTAGCATCACGCTCTCGCAAGAGAAAGGATCATCCTACACACCTCAGACTAATCTTCGAACGTTGTCGCTACTACAAGATTCGCTTGAATCCCAACAAGTGTAGTTTTTGCATCACGTCAGGACGTTTGTTAGGTTTCATCGTTTCAACAACAGGGATCATGGTGGATCCTCTTAAGGTGGAGGCAATAATCTAGTTGCCTCCCCCATGTACAATTTTACAACTTCAAAGTCNAAAATTTAACTCAAGCCTCTACAAGTGCCGAAGGGGGCAGCCAAGACACCTGCCCTCCCCCAAACAATTCCTCATCTGCGAACGTATATATGGTTAGGGGTGATGCTTTAATAACAACTAGAGTGCATGACTATAGTAAACCAAGCACCTATGAGAAGGGAAAAGAAGCCAAACTCCCATCTCTTCCTCTACAGATTGAGAAGACATTGGTAGAAACGATGGCATGCATTCCAAAGGGTGCATTTAAGAAAGCTTCTCACAACCGAAATGCAAGGGCCACCCAGAATTACTCTGTGGTGGAAGATTTATCACAAACCCCTTGTGCGATGTCCACTTTGGAGGTCCTCCAAAGTTGTTCTGCTCAGAGGAAAGCCTTGCTAACTGTGTTAGGCTCTATTGATACTTGTAACCTGGGTACCATCATGCTTGATACGACCGACTTAAAACCTCGTTTTCCTTACCACGTATCATTTCAGATAGTAGTGGCTCATCCCACAAAAACCTTTACACATAATATCTTCTGCATGGTGGTTGACGAGGGTGCTTTGACTTGCATTATGTCGTTATCATGTTGGAAGGCCATTGGTCAGATCACATTGTCTCCATCACCTACTCTCCTCACTGTGTTTGACGGTCGTTCTTTTTGACCACATGGCATCGTTCCTTCTTTCCTGGTGCAGTTAGGAGGAAAGACCATGTGTTTTGAAGTAGAGGTAGTCGATGCCCCCCTCGACTATAATCTCTTGTTAGGTCGGAGTTGGACTTATGCTATGCAAGTTGTGGTTGCTACAGTTTTCTGAGTCTTATTGTTTCCACATGAAGGCCGGATAGTGACCATCGATGAATTGTCCTTCTCTAGACCTGACCCAGCTTTGGGGGCATCCATGGTTCCCATGATTGATAATCCTCAAGCTGGTGTCGTTAACGTTGGAGTTGGTTTGTGCCCATCTTTCATGGGTACTTTCAATTACCCACCTCCTCATGACGATGTCAAGTTTATATATAATCACCACAAGGCTGAGATTTTTCAAGTTTCGTCGTTTTGCATGACCTACTTTGCAGATCTGTGGATTCTTCCTTCCCCATTAGCCACGTTGGATGAGACAGGGTACTCCGACATGTCCATGCCCTTGTCGATCGCTGAAGTAGCGTACTCTTTAGTCCAGCAAGCTTCAGCTAATCCTGATCCGACTCTCGCACAAGAGTTGGATCCACTTCTAGAGCCTATCTAGGCTTAGGGTTCTCTCGCCAACACTGATTCGTTAGACTTAGTATTGCCTTCTAATGAAGCAATAATCGAAGCAATGACTAGTTTGGACAAACCTTCGGAGGATATTCATCATAGATCGTATTTCCTCCCAGATTTAAGCTGAATCGTGGCAGGAGAATTCACTATCACCATGACGGGAGATTAGCCATGTCCCATTAATCTCTTAGCTACACAAGAAATTTATGCTGAGGGAAATATGGTGACTATCGTTGCAACTATACCTATCAACATCTCCCAAAACCATGGCATCGTGGATAATTCCTTCGTCAGAGCGGATTTCCCCCCCGAAGAGATTCAAATTTACACGGATCTTTTCAAAGAATTTTGCGACATTTTTGCCTGGTCTTATGAGGAAATGTCAGGCATCGATCCAAAAATAGTTGAACATGAAATCACAATGTATCCTAATGCTAAGCCTGTTGGACAAAAACTTCATCCAGTCAATCCTAGGAAAGCAACAACCATCAAGATTGAGGTTGAGAAATTGCTCAAGGCAGGGTTCATTTACCCTATCCATTTGACTCAATGGGTTTCAAACCTCATGCCGGTCAACAAAAAACAAGGCACGATTCATGTATGTACCGATTTCCATGATTTGAACAAGGCATGTCCAAAAGATAATTTTCCAACCCCATTCATTGACCAGATCATTGATGAATGTGCCGGTTGTGAAGCCTTTTCATTCATGGATGGTTTTTAGGGATATAATCAAATTCAAATCAAACCTGAAGACCAACACAAAACGAAATTCATTTGTCTATGGGGTACATTCGCCTATCGTAAGATGCCTTTTGGCCTCAAGAATGCTGGAGCCAATTTCCAGTGGGCAATGTCTTTTTCATTTCACGACCTCAAACATATAGTCGAGGCTTATCTAGATGATCTAGCATCACGCTCTCGCAAGAGAAAGGATCATCCTACACACCTCAGACTAATCTTCGAACGTTGTCTCTACTACAAGATTCGCTTGAATCCCAACAAGTGTAGTTTTTGCATCACATCAGGACGTTTGTTAGGTTTCATCGTTTCAACAACAGGGATCATGGTGGATCCTCTTAAGGTGGAGGCAATAATCTAGTTGCCTCCCCCATGTACAATTTTACAACTTCAAAGTC
>JZKD02S2025536.1:0-35813 GCA_000966675.3 Picea glauca
CACTTATTTTTTAGAAGGAAAGGAGGTTAGATCATACAAAAGAAACAAATTCATGCACTATAGAGAGTGCCTTTAGGGCACGATTCAAAGGAAAATACAAATAAATAAATAGTGGCGTGAGAGAGGCTAGTAACAAATAAAGCAATAGTGGGGTGAGAAAGGCTAACAACACATCAAGGAGGCCGAAATTTAGATGTTATTATTGTAATAAGCCTGGATACTTGAAGAGAGATTGTTGGAAAATAAAACGTGACCTGGAAAGTGGTCAAATAAAATCAAGACATGACAATGTTGTCAAAGAAGGTGAAGAAGAAGAAACACATGAATTTTCATTTGTGGCATCACAAAATTGAATCATCCAAGTCTACAACCTAGCAATTCGAATTAGGTGCATTTCACCACTACACATGTCACAAAGACCAACCTATGAAATTTTATTGAAGATACGAGATGTAGTGAATTTGTTTCCTTGGTGGATGATTCGACATACTATATTAGAAGATATGTGGGGATGTTTGTGTCATATTGAACAATACCGTAAGTTATACTTTTAAGAATGTTCTATATATTCGTGACATGAACAAAAATATGTTATCTGTTAGTGAGATAACTAAGAATCCTAATCTTTGTTTAACTTTTTAAGGAAATAAATGTATGGTCTCTACTATTCATGATTACAAGGTGATTGTTGTTCATATTGGTGAAAAATGATTGGATAAACTTGTTGATTTAAAGACACTGAAGGCACATGCCCTAGTTGTGTTCCAATGTACTTTGGCATGAAAGGTATGGACACCTAAGATATTAGTATTCCTTCCATTCAAGAATGTTAAAATGTATGTATAGGCTGTAATATGGGAAAATAACTTTGACATTCATTTGATACAAATAAAGCATGGTGAGCTAAAGGAATTTTGGACCTCATTCATGCTAATTTGCATGGTCCAATGAATACACCAACAATGTTTGGAACTAAGTTTTTCTTGTTATTGGTTGATGACTTTTCATGAAAAGTGTGGGTTTATTTTTTGAATAAGAAGTTATATTTTTTTTCAAAGTTTGTAGCATAGAAATATTTGGTAGAGAAACAAACAAGTAAACATGTCAAAACTATGAGATATGATAATGGACGTGAATTGTTTCAACTTAGTTCAAGGAAATCTGCACAATAGAAGGTATACATATGAAATATACTACTCCATACACTACACAAAAAAATGGAGTCATGGAAAGGATGGATAAGACAGTTATGGAGATGGAAAGGTGAAGGTGCACAATGTGCCATATCGGTACTGGGAGAAAGTAGTGAATATTGTGGTTTACATCCTTAATAAAATTCCTTCTAAATATTTGTACGATATCACTCTTGAGGAATCATGGTCATGCAGAGAACCTAAGTGATTTCCATTTTTCAATTGTATTTCTTTTGCACATATTCCTAAGGAAAATAGGAGTAACTTAGATGCAAAAGAGAAGGTATATATGTTTGTTGGCTATAGTGAGGAGTGTTAAGAATACCAGCTACTAGATGTCTCTACAAACAAAATTGTGATTAATAGAGATGTTGTTGTAGATGAGAAAATACCACTCTTCTCTGATAATGATAAATATATGGATAGGAGTGTATGGTAAACTAGTGTTGATTCAGGAACAAGTTCTGAAGTTGAAATCAAATAGGGCTCAGAGTTGGATGCATCAGAGGAGTATAGTTCCACGGGGGAGATCTAGTGAAGAAGAAAAGGATTCTTTGTAGCAATATCATGAAGGAAAAGATAAGAGACTGAAGTGGTACTATAACATGATGTATGATGTGCAATAAGATGAATTGCCAAAGGCAATGGAAGGTCGGTATACACAATCAAGGAAACATGTTATGCAAGGTGGCGAGAAGGTAATTTTTTTTTAACTTGGGTTGTTTTGCAGGAATATGAACCTAGCACATTTGAATAAGTTGAAGGAAAAATTGAGTAGGGAGATACCATGAAGGTGGAATATGATGCATTGATGAGAAACAAGACTTGGGTGTTATCAACATTGCCTCCAAGGAAGAAATCCATTGGTTGTAAATAGATTTATAAATTCAAATATATGTCACATGGTTATTTTGATAAATAAAAATATCTTCTTGTCGCCAAAGGATATGCATATCATCAAGAGGTAGATTATGAAGAAACAATTGTTCCAACTATAAAGATGGTAACCTTTCAACTAGTTATTTCCATTGTTTCTCATTTTGAATGGAAGGTATATCAGATGGAAATCAAAGGTCCTTTATTGAATGTAGACTTGGATGAGGAGGTTTATATAATGTAGTGGAAATTATTTTAGGTTTTTGAAAAGAAACATATGGTTTGTCAGTTGGTAAAATCCTTGTATGACCTCAAGCAACCTCCATGATCTTGGCATTATAAACTTGATTAGTATCTTAGATATTCTAGATTCAGAGAAAGATATTTTTAACCCAATCTTTATAGAAAAAACAATGGTGATTACATAGTGATCCTAATTTTCTATGTTCATGATATTTCCATCACTAGAAGAAGTGTTGACATGATTCTACAAGTGAAATCTAATATTTGTTCAAGTTTTGAAATGATTGGTGTATGTTTTCTTTATTATTGCTTAGGAATAGAGTTTTGGAAATATGATCATATTATTTTTGTGTCACAAGTCAAGTATGAAATAGTTATTTTAGAAAATTTTAAAATGATTAAATGTAATCCTACAATTAAATTAGGATTTAGATACAATCAATGAGAGTCAATCCAATTGTATTTTCTATCTCAATTAACCTAGTGGATATCAGGACCACATATTGGTCGAAAGTTCTACTCCAATTGAGAGAAATCATAATTGGGGTTTGCCATCAGGAACTCTCCCTTACCTGCTTGACAAGCCATTTGGACCTGTCAACAAATTCCTTAGTATGTGGAGATAGAATGTTTGGAGGATGATTTTTCCTAGATTAAGAAAATGTTTGAGGTCCATTTTCAAAATATCTTCTCTCTCTTTCTTTTGTTGGATAAATCCCTATAGGTTGTTAAATTTTCAATACATGGTAAGAAAAACTTCACTTAAAAATGCAATAGCTTCAAAACTAAGATTGCTTAAGATCCTATCAAGATAGAAAAATTATGAGCACTAGAACTAGTAAAACACTTCTAAATATCAAAACAATAGACTACATTATCAAAACAACAAATATAAATTCTAAATATGCACAAAATACACATTTCGAGAAACTATAATAGGAAGAGGAATTTGTAGCACATGCAATGACATATCCTAGTGTTAAATGGAAATGAGTTACACATCAAAACACTCCTACTAAAAATCATATATGTAATAAAGCACCCTATCTATCTTTATAGAACTATAGAGATTAGGGTTACAATGAACATAAACAAAAATAACAAAGCACCTAACTTAAGGAAAGCACACCCTAACCCTATTGTTCCTAAATAGAGAACCCTCATGGATGGATTATAATGTTTAGAATAGTGTACCCACTCTAGAAGGAAAATTGCATGCATGCATGCACCTTCTAACCCTCAAAAGAATACCAAGGCTAGATTTAGAAAATCACTTAAAGGATGCATTGTCTAAACTTAGAACAATTCCCTACTCCTCTAAAGAGATCACATGCATGTACCTCATGTTAGAACTCTATGAATTTGTTTAGTTGATAAAAAAACGACAGAGGTAACTGTTTCAAACAACTTTAGAGCTGGGTACTAGCCTGCTCAGCTCAGAGAGGGCTCTCTCGTGTCACTTGATATTTATTTGGCAATTAATGGATATGTTTAGTTTGTTTTGGGGGTTTTTATAAAGTTGATGGCAAGGAAGGGGAGGTAAACTTAGGGCTATGGAGTCAAAATTATGAAATTGAATGAAAAAAATGACTGGCCAGTAGAACTCTCCAGAGGATAAAGGCTAAATGAGGCGATGAATCTGAGTTATAAATTGTAGTTTGCATAGTGTAAGAAGAAACATGAAACATTTAACTGCCTCCACTCATTAATGAAATGAATTTTGAAATAGTTATGAAGAATTTCACACGGTTTAAATTGCTTAAGCCGAGAGCATCACAAGATGAATTTTGAGCTTTTAACTATCCAATTTAAACAGAAGAAAGTGAAAATGGAATTAAAGAACATAGAAAATACATACAAGGAGAGGAGACAAAATCTCATATCACCACCATTAGAATATTTTCATAGAGACTTCAAAATCTTCTGCATATGTATTCAATTTAGCTCCAGAAAATTACAATTGAGTTCAGAAACAACTGAGAAGGTGCCCTTTCACTTCTGCCAACTCTAATACATTTGGAACTTCTGGTATTTATACAATTCAAGTTCCTTCAATTATAAAACATTTAGACTAGCTGAATTGGAACGTTTTAGCTTCTACAAGTGAGTATAATAATTTCAACTGACAATCTTGGTATGTGAACTGATTTACGATGATAAATAAAAAAATGATTCGTAAACTAACGATTGATTTCTATGACTACTCAACTTTTGTATTTTCCATCTATCCTTATTTGGTCCTCTGTCGAATCCGCCAATTTGGTGACACTTGGGAGCTATTTGTTGGTTCTTGGGAAACTGCATTTTGTCTTTCCCAACAGCACTACCTCCTTCCACTGCAAGTCAAAAGGGATCTCGCAGTCCATCATTTCCTTGATTAGGATCTATAGCTCAATGAAAGATTCATACATCATGGTTGGAAGCCCAATCTTCATTGTCTTGAACTAATTCAAGATCTCAAAATTTGTTGTCAAACATTCTACCAAGGTGGCTCCTTTCAAGTTTTCCTCCAAGTTTTCAAATTTGGAGTGATCCATTTTGCATAGGGTGAGGTGAGAGTTGTATTCCTACTGATCATACAATTTCCCTTTTCCATCCAAAAATGGTGGGAGACCTTTGATGAAAAACACTTCAAACAAATCCTTGAATTCCTATATACTCTACTCCATCTATGTGGATTTGGTTTGAACTGACTTAAGCAGGTTATGCTTGGCAAAGACCCTCCTAGCCCAAATGATTAATGTAGTCTTGTCTTTGACCCCAATGCTCTGAAGCTTAGCGATGGGGATGGAATTCAATAGATTTATAGCATTATGGGCCCACTCTCAGTGTTTCCTCGCCATTGTCTCATTCACAACAATGCACGTTCTTCTGGCTATGATGGCCATTCTATATTTATCATTGATGAAATTTAGGTACACCCTGAACTTGGAAGCTTCAACATCAATAGAATCCCAGATGATGTGTTTGGCTCCATGCAACAGTCCTTTTCCTTTCAGACTTTTTTTCATCTTGTATACTCTTTCTTGCAAAGCTTGATTCTCTTTCTGGAACTGGTCCATGTTCACATCCTTTATTTTCATTTCTTGCTGCATCTTTTCTATATCTCCCTTAAGGATTTTTATTTCTCCTTCATTCAGGTTAAATTGTGACATATCCTGGAAAAGTCCTTCAGTGCTTGGCCCAGTTTCTATAGCACAAGGTACAACTACAACCATGTTTGATACTTTTGTCTGTCCTTGTGACCAATTTACCTTTTCTTTCTCTAGCTGTAATACCTTGGCCTTGTAATTCAATGCTTCTTGTCAAATCATCTCCTTCTCATGTTCTAGAGAAACCAATTTTGTTGTTTGTGGATGCTCTGTGGAAGACATTTTTAGTTTTTTCTTCAATATTTGAATGAATTTGTATTTCTCTTTCAAGGAGGATTTTACTCCTTGGGGGCCTTCAGATTTTAATCTCTTTACTTGAGTCTGCCAAGCTCTGTTGGATGCTTTCTCTTGTCTCAACTGCCCCTCCAACTTAAGTGCATGAGTTGACAGCTTTGAATTCTTCAACCTCAGACCCAAGAAATCTGAATACAACATGTCGCTGGTGTTCTTGTGGAATTTCACCTTGTCTAGGGCCCTGATGTTATCATAATGAAACTTAACCTCAGACACTTTATTCTCATCTGCAACTACTATGTTGAGTGTTCTCTTCTCTACGTCCATGATTGTGACCAGAGAATACTTGTGTTGATAAATCCTTTCTACCTTGGGGATCAACTCTCTTATTTCACTCATGGCCAAGTTTCCTTTCTCAACATATTTCCTTGCCACATCTTCTTTAGATTGATAGGATACTCCAGGTGCCTTATCAAAGATGTATTTTTTGCTACTAAAAGCTCTTGAGCTGCTTTCACTTTGGGGCATGATTATTTTACCACTTTCTTCATTGTTGGTGCCACTCTCCACCATATACATACTTACTTTATCTTTAGGCTCCTCTTCCTCCAAATTCACTATCTGTGGGGATTGTGTGATTTTCATTTTCTTGGGAGAAGTATGTTGACTATTGGTGCCTAGGACCCTTGAACTTCCTCTCTTAGTGTAGACACTTACTTTGGGAAATTTGAGTATCATCTTATAAGGAGTCTATTGTGTCTGAGTTTGTTGTAGGGTTGGCCCCACTTGTTGTGTTTTAAAAAGATGCAATATGGATTCCATATCAACACATGTTTTTAAATTTTCTAATTTGTCAAAACCTTCAACATACTCATGTTCATAAGGGGCATGTTTTTTCTTCAAGATTATTTTATATATGACATGATGTGGATCATATATTCTCCCTTGTAGCTATGCAAATCCAAACTCCTTGAGTTTGACTTGGATCTGAGATAAGAAGGATCTAGTTTTTACAAGAAAGGGTCCTATGATGAACAAGAAATTGAGGTTGGATGATTTGTGCAGTTTCAAGAAAAGTTTATCTCTGAGATGATTCTTTTCTTGATGAACTATAGGGAAAATACTTTGGGTGTCAGAAAAATAGGTAGATGGTAAGGAGCATCTTGGCAACCATATACCCAAATTATTGTAGAATTCATGAACATCACCCAATCTCCCACTCTGTTTTCTGGATTTGGCTGCAAATAACTTTGCATGTCCTCCAGGACTCTTGGTAGGTTGGTGTTCAAGATTAGGCTGTAAACTCTAGACATGATATTGTTGGTAAAAATGAGCATTATGATTCTTTTGCATTCGGTTGAGATGAATGTTTGCTTAAGGGAAATCTTTCTTGTTTGTCTCTAGGAACATTTTGAGCAAGTATGTGTAATACCTGAAGTTCCTTAGTGACTGGAAATTCACTAGTTGTTTGTGTAGATTATTAGCTATGAATTTATCAAAGTTGATGCAAACTGACTGAATGGAGTCTGACTGAAAAAATGCTAATAGAAAACCGAACATGACCTCGACCACATATTTGTCGTTGTCCAGACCTAAAATCCAACTCAATATGGAACAAACCCATTGGATTTCAATAACCATGACATTTACATTCATTGGCAAGGAAAAACCCTCAAAAATATGTTTGGGTTGGATAATTGTTTGCAAAAATAGGTTTTTGATTTCAAAGGGACATTCTCGGTAAACCATGATTAGCTTTTCCTCTTCAAACGATTCATAAACTGCGGAGGGGGACTCTAGTATGCCGAGGGAGTATTGAATTGGCGAGCTATCTACTCTACACAAGACATTAGACCCTAGTTTATTTAAGATGACTTTCTCTTCTTGTGGGTATTGCTCTATGCACCATCCTATGAATTCCAGGAAAGGGAATGTGACCTTGAAGGCGTAAGGGACTATGGAGGCCTAGAATGATTCAAGAAAGGGTATTTGTTTCCCTACATTATCCGACATATTAGCTCTGGACGCAAAGATGGGCAAGATGGTTATTTCGATGTCGAACACATCTGAATCTCTATCAATTAGGGCTTCTTCATTCGACGTGGTATCGTGCTCTGCTACAGAAATAATGACAGGGTCCATGGCAACGATGAAAAACACTTGCGAATGGGCGGAAAATGCGTGATTTTGGTGCAATGTTGAGCTTCAGTTCGAATGGAGGGGTCGCGCCAACTTCCAACATTCCAATGATTTGAAAAAACATAAAATAATGACAAGGGTACACCCCTTTATATGCACTTTCTTGATTTTCGGGGGCGAGGAAAAGAAGTTTGGGGTAGACTTCTTATCGTCCCGAAACGCACCCTGTGGAACCACATGGTCCTGAGCTGAAACTATAGTTTTATTTTTGGCCCACTTTCAAGAATTAATCTATGCGCTAGTTCTCTGCCCAAAATGACCCCTAACTGTCAATCTGCAATGCCTTTGATCTGTGACCCCTTGGGTCCCATCAACTCCACACTTCCACTAGACTTTGCCTTCTTCCACTAGATATGGCACTGTTAGCTAGTTTATTATGCTTATATATCAGTTTAGCATCTCGCTAAGTCCTGAAACTAGATTTCATACAGATATTGTTATAGTGATAACATGGGATCCAACTGGAGACGCTATCCTCCCCGTGAGGTAGCAAAGAATGGTAGACCGAGTGCCTACCCATTGGGTTGTGATTTATTACTACAATATGAATCTAGCAACCTTTATTCATAAAACTCAAAATCTACTCAGCATAACTCAGGGCCTTCACCTCGGGCTTCAATTATGTTTCTTTTATTTCAATTTCTTCATGCAAAAAAAAATGAAAATGATTATGTACAATGATGGAAAAGGTGATGATTGTTTTAGATGATATAATGTTTGAGAAACCTTCCATTCATAGCCCCTCCTCCAATGATATATCCATTACTTTTTTGTATTAGATAGGCATTATTCCCATGGTATGCCACAATTTTGCAAGTCCGAGCCATAGGAGGTCAAATTTCTCATACTTTCCCTTGTCTTCATTTCTGGCATCCCATCTTAATACTAGGTATCCCACTTTGAAGTCATCCTCCTTGGTATTCCTGTCAAAATATTTTTTGATCTTGTCTTGGTGCACCTGAGCATTGTTGAAGGCCTTTTCTCTGGTTTGTTGGACATTGATTAGTTCATCCTTTCTTCTCCGAGTGGCATCTATTTCTACATCATGTTCCTATAACAACCTCATCATTGGAGACCCCAATGTAGTAGGAAAGATATCCCCTGTGCCATAAACAATGTGAAAAGTTGAAGTGTCAATAGATCTCTTTGGAGTGATTATGTCATCCCATAGGGAACAAATGCGCTTTTTGTGCCAAGCCTTTTTGTTGTCTTACATCAACTTTTTTATAATTCTGGTTAAGATCTTATTAGATGACCGAGCCAACCCATTTCCTTGAGGGTAATAAGAAGTGAAGTGGTCAATAGTTATGTTGTAGTCACTACCAAATTTCTCCATCTTTTTGGACTTAAATGCTGCTTCATTGTCTATGATGATTTTTATGGGAAACCCGAACCTGGACAAAATATTGTCTTCCAAAAACTAGATGATAACGACATATGTGCCCTGCCTGGTGGGAATCTCCTCAATCCACTTAGTGAAGTAATCTGTTGTTGTCAGAATCCACTTGTGTTAGGCTGAGGACTATGGATGTATTTCTCCTATAAAATCAAGTCCCCACTGTCTAAAAGGTGCTTCAACAGAGATGGGTTTCAAAGGTAGAGGCTGCAATTTTCTTTTCCCATAACAAATTTGACATTCATGACATATTGAAACCTATTTATAGACATCAAAAAAAATTATAGGCCAGTAGAACCCAACCCTCAAAATCTTGTGCACAATGGTTTTCTAATAATGGTGGCCCCCACAGTCACCCTTATGGAAATCTCTGATGGTCTTCTTTTCTTCTTTTTCTAGGAAAAAACTCAACAAAATTCCCCCTGGATCCTTCCAATATAGATATTGATTTACCATACAAAAATTTGTTTCCTTCATCTTTAAGAACCTAGCCTTTGTTTTACTCAATTCAGGAGGGGCCTGCAAATTTCTCAATACATAAATAATATCAGCATACCATGGGGAGTCGAGAAATTTCTAGGATATTTGAGGAGATCTCTCTTCCTCTGCACTTGCTGACAAGTAAGAAATGAAATTTATTCATAAGAGTTCACAATTGGTTTGTGCCATTAGCTTTGCAAGCCCCTGTCCCTTGATCAACTTTGTAGGTTTGATCTCAAGGTGATATTCTAATAGTAAAACTATCCATTTTCCCCCTTTCCCTTCAGGATCAAGCTAGGCTAAGATGTCCTTCACAGAATCACTGGGCACATAAGAAGTAGTATTGGAATGCAAGATGTAAACTATTAACTCCTTCAAGGCCTTGACTAGTGCATATGCTTGCTTCTCCATGATATCATACTTCAAGAGGGCATCCCTCAATGTCCTAATGTAGTAATCTATGGGATTATCAAAATTCTTCTCATCTTTCTGTACTAAAACACCAGGAATTGTGTGTTTTGAGGCAAAAGAGAACAATATGAAGTCCTTTTCAAAATTAGGACTGGCCAGTATTGGAGCCTTGGTCAATGCCACTTTAATGTCTTCAAAGGATTTTTTGGCTTCAAGATTCCACTTTATTTCATTTCCTTTCTTGAGCATGTTATTAATATACTTTATGATTTCAACCAAGTTAGGAATAAACCTTCTCAAACACTTTACTTTTCCCAGGAAAGATTGCACCTCTTTTTTACTTCTGGTTATGCCAATTTTTAAGATTCCCTCAACTCTGCTAGGATCTATATGTATCCCTTCCTTTGAAATAATGTGGCCCAACAACTTTACTTCTTCCATGGAGAAATTTGACTTCTTGGGGTTCAACGAGATAACAAAATTTCTACACTTCTAAAATGCTCTTCTCAGATGTTTGAGGTGTTGTTCATCTGAAACAGAATACACAGTGATATCATCTAGGTAGATAATAATGAATTTGTCTTTATCATCAACAAAATCTATGTGCATAGCTCTTTGAAATGTTTCCCCTGCATTCATGAGCCCAAAAGGAATCTTGGCATACATGAATGTACCCCATGGTGTTGTGAATGTTGTCTTTTCCTGATCATCAGGATGCACCATAATCTGATTGTATCCAGAGAAACCATACAACATCGACATTTTCTGAGAACATACCACTTTCTATAGAATGTGATCCATCTTAGGTGGTGGGTAGTTTTCCTTTAGAGACACCCTGTTCATATATTTGAAGTCCACAAAACCTGATTTCCCCACTCTTTTTCTTGACAAGCACTAGATTTTCCACCCATTTAGAAAACCTCAGGGATACTATGATCTTGGCTTCAAATAGATTCTTTATCTCTTTCTCAATCAAGGGAAACAACAAAGGATTTATCCTTCTTAATTTCTGTTTGAAAGTTTTCTGATCTTCTTTGATTGGGATCACATACTGGATTATACTGGTGTCATAATCTTTTAGATCTTCATAGCTCCAGGAAAAAACATCAGGGAATTATTTCATTAAATTAATGTATCTCTCCTTGAATTCAGAGCTGAGTGTTCTAGACAACTTAATGATCTTGGGATCTCCCTAAGTCCCAATTTTGCAATCTTCAACATCCCCTTCATTCACTGTAATTTTTGGACTCCTAGCTACATCATTATTATCAAAAATTTTCTCCAATGGGACCAGACCATTGGGAATGTGAAAGTAGCTGCATCCACCTCTTCATCACAATATTCTTCATCAATGTTCAAATTTTCAAATCCATTTTCCAGTTTGAGGAAACTTTCTATTAATTTTTCATCTTCAAAAACCTGCCAGTACTTAATATTATCAGGCACTGTTGGTCTGTACTTGATATCAACCTCATATCCCCTGCTAGGAAAGATTGGCAAGGGAATCAACAATATGGTTCTAACCCCTTGGAATTGTTGAGAGGTTATATTCTGAGAATTATTCAAGTAGGTAAAGCATTGTATTCGTATATGCTCTTAATCTGAGGTGTTTGGCTTGATATATTCCCTTCACTCGATTTATGATCAAATCAAAATCCCCATGAATAACTATCTTCTTAGCACCCATTTCTTTTAAATATTTCAATCCTAATATTAATGCCTCATATTCAGCCATATTGTTTGTGCAATCAAAATCCAACTTATAAGAGCATAGTTTGGTAGCCAATCTGGGAGGGTTAATCCATGCACCCTCCACTTCCCCCTCTCTACTGACAGATCCATCACAGCTCATGCTCCACATATCATTTTCTTCACTATCCTGCTGCTCTGAAAACCTCTCAATCTTTTGATTAGATCTATCTTGGACAACCATATCAATCTCTGGCTCTTTCTCTTCAAAACACTGATCATTAAAGAAAACAGAATACCCTAACTAAGTTTCCACAACGTAGATGGGATGATTATTCGACTGTGACTTGTTGTTGACCATGTATTTGAGAAAAAACTCTCTAAACAGCCTCCTATCTTTACCAAAGACAAGGATGGTATCGTATGACATGTCCATCTGGAGAGTTCCCTTCAATTTTGCAGCCCATGACATGGATAACAACATGCCAAACATAGGAGGAATATCAACCACCACTACATCCATGACCATATTCTTTGTTGGAATTTGAGCTAATGACACCACCAAATATTTGATAAGCCCTAGGCACTTCACCTTCCTTGAATCAAAAGAGAACAGACATTTATAAGGCCTTGTGATATCTAGGCCCAATTTGTCCATGACCACCTTGGACATTAGGTTATGGGATGCTCCTAAATCCAACATGGCATTGTGCAAAGTCATATCATGGATTTTAAGGCTGACATAGAAAGGGGGAACCTCTTCAACAATGTTATTTTCCTCTACATGTGGGCCAAATAAGATTGTTGGGTGATCATATTGTATATTCAAAGTGTCATAAGTTTGTTCCATATTAAGCATATTAATGATCTGATTTCTATATTCATTGTTCTTGATCAATTTATTAAATGGTACATAGATTTTAATCTTGTCCATCTCAGTTTCAAAATTGAAAGAGAATGAGGTTTTCTCTACCTCTTTGTTGATTGTCTCCTTTCTTGTTTTAGGCACACTTTTTTGGGATTCTTCCTTTTGATTTCCTTTGTCCACAACATATTTTGCAGCAGAGTCCTTTTTGAGCTGACTTGAAGAGGGTATGTTACTCTGAGCTTCTATGGTAGGGTTTCCCTTTAGAGGATTTCCCTTTAGAGGGTTTGCAGGAACTTTATGATTTCGAAGATTATATTGTCTTTGGAATTGCATGATGGCGTTCTACAACCCTATTTGGTAATCTTCTACTTCTACTGACACCTTGTCATTAGTTTTCGACATGAATATTTCATTAGCATCCATGAACTGGTCATGCTCTTCTTTAGTCAAAAATACCTCTGTTTCGTCACCATCACAACAATGCATGTTGTCTTCAAAATTTTCATCATAATTTTCATTTACATAACTATTTTGAAAAGGTGGTCTTATTTGTTGATCCCCTTGATTTCCTTGATTCTCCTCATTTCTTTGATTCCCTTGATTTATCTGATCTGTTTGTCTGATTTGTGGGATTTCTTATCTTCTCTGATTTCTAAGTGGATCATCAGCATGTTCTTGAGTGTTAGGATTATTATCTAAAGCCATTCTCTCCATCATTTTTTCCATAGTTTTCATCATCATTTCAAACCTGTCTTCTGATGTTTGTGAGGTTGAAGGATGTGCGTTATCTTGAAATTTTTTCATGTCCCTGTCAGAGCTAGCTTTGATCTTCCATGAGGCCATCAGACTCACTTCCACTTATATTTCATCATTCATCATGTCATCTAATGAAGAGAATCTCCTTTCCCTCACTAATAAAGTGAAATCACTTTCAAAGGAATCAACATATCTGAGTTGAGCAACATTATGGGGGTGTTTTTACCTCAGTAGGAATCATATTATAGACCTTTACAAATCTAGCTGAAAACTCTTGCATTGTTTCGTTAGGTGACCTCCTCATGTTGTTATACTGAGTCAAAAACTAAAGGGGGTTTTTCTTGTTGCCCCACTTTGCAACAAAACTAGTTTCGAATGCCTCAAAATCTATGATACTAGCTGCTAGGAGAGATCTGAACCACTTTCTCACTTCTCCTGGAAGACTTTGTGCAAACAACCACATTTTTTCATCTTCAAAATCTACTTCTTATAAATCTATGAAATAATTAAACCATTCTACATGTTTCTTAGCTGACACGTTGCCTTCAACATCATACAACTTAATCCTTAGATTATTCTACCAAGGAAAATCATGTAACTAAGCAGGGAGCACAAGAGGGGAAAACCTAGCTACCATGGATGTTGTGAGGGCTTGAAGTGGTTGTTGGTTTTGAGTGTGGATCACAAGAGGCTTGGTAGAGGCAGCTAAAATTAAATCTTGGAATCTATTTTCGTCAAATATGACCTCGTTCAAACAAGATTCAGATTTGGTTATGAACAAAGTTTGCTCAAATTTTACATCAAACTCAAAATCTTCATTGATTTTCACTTCATATTTGGGAAAGGATAGATATCTGTCTAAACACAAAGATGGGACTATTTTCCTTTCTTTTCTTTTGTGTACAATATTTTCATGATCAGACACAGGGATTGCAGCTTCATGGTCTCAGTTTCTCCTGGTGTGAATTCTCTTGGGAGCTAGGATTTCTAGATCAAACTACTTGGTGCAACTGGTCTCTTGGTAATGGAGTCGCCAGGGAAAAAATAATCTCAACCTATAAGGTGTTTGATTCACTCTCACCCTCAAGAATCAAATTTGAATCATTTAGTTGTTCTTTTCCCAGGGAAGATTTCACTTTCATCCCTGGGAACGATGCCAGAATGTTAGCACTCTGTAAATTTGTTTGATTGATAAACAAACGATAGAGGTAACGGTTTCAACCAACTTTAGAGCTAGGTACTATCCTGTTCAGCTAAGAGAGGGATCTCTCGTGTCACTTGATATTTCTTTGGCAATTAATGGCTAGGTTTAGTTTCTTTTGGGGGTTTTTATAAAGTTGTTGGAAAGGAAGGGGAGGGACACTTAGAGATATGGAGCCAAAATTATGAAATTGAATGAAAACAATGACTAGCCAGTAGAACTCTCCATAGGATAAAGGCTAAATGAGGCAATGAATATGAGTTATAAATTGTAGTTTGAAGAGTGTAAGAAGAAAAAGGAAACAATTAACTTCCTCAGAGCATTAATGAAATGAATGTTGAAATAGTTATAAAGAATTTCACACGGTTTAAATTGCTTAAGCCAAGAGCATCACAAGATGAATTATGATCTTTTAACTATCCAATTTAAATAGAAGAAAGTGCAAATGGAATTAAAGAACACATGAAATACATACAAGGAGAGGAGACAAAAAGTCATATCACCACCATTAGAATATTTTCATAGAGACTTCAAAATCTTTTGCATATGTATTCAATTCAGCTCTAGAAAATTACAATTGAGTTCAGAAACAACTGAGAAGGTGCCCTTTCACTTATGCCAACTCTTATACATTTGGAACTTCTGATATTTATACAATTCAATTTCCTTCAATTAGAAAACATTTACAATAGCTGAACTGAAACGTTTCAGCTTCTAAAACTGACTATAATAATTTCAACTGGTAGTCTCGATATGTGAACCAATTTACAATGATAAATAAAAAAATGTTTTGTAAGCTAACGAATGATTTCTCTAACTGCTCAACTGTTGTCTTTTCCATCTATCCTGCTTTGGTCCTCTGTCGAATCTGCCAATTTGGTGACACTTGGGGGCTATTTGCTGGTTCCTAGGAAACTTCATTTTCTCTTTCCCAGATGCACTATATCCTTCCACTGCAAGTTAGAAGGGATCTCGTAGTCTATCATTTCCTTGATTAGGATCTCTAGGTCAATGCAAGAGGCATAAGAAATGGTTGGTAGCCCAATATTCACTGTCTTGAACTGATTTACGATCTCAAAATATGTGGTCAAACATTTTACCAGAGTGGCTCCTTTCAAGTTTTCCTCCAGGTTTTCAAATTTGGAGTGATCCATTCTACATGGGGCAAGGTGAGAGTTGTAATCCTCATGATCATACAATTTCCCTTTACCATCACAAAATTTAGGGAGGCCTTTGATGAACAAGTCTTCAAATTCCTGTATACTTTTCTCCATATGTGTGGCTTTGGTTTGAACTGACTGAAGAAGGTTATGCTTGGAAATGACCCTCCTGGCCCAAATGATTAATGTAGTCTTGTCTTTAAACCCAATGGTTTAAATTTCAACAGTGGGGATGGAATTCAACAGATTTATAGAATTTTGGGCCCACTCTGAGGGTTTCTTCTCCATTTTCTCATTCACAACAGTGCACCTGCTTTTGGCTGTGATGGACATGTTATCTTTGTCAATGATGAAATTTAAGTACACCCTGAACTTGGTAGCTTTAGTAGCAATAGAATCCCATATGACGTGTTTGGCTCACTGTAACAGTCCTTTGCCTTTCAACCTTGTTTTCAGCTTGTATTCTCTTTCTTCCAAAGATTGAATCTCTTTCTGGAACCGGGCCATATTCTCATCCTTTGTTTTCATTTCTTGCTGCAACTTTTCTATATCTCCCTAAAGGATTTTGATTTCTCCTGCCTTCCGGATAACTTGTGACATAGCCTGGACAAGTCCTTCGGTGCTTGGTCCAATTTCTGTAGCACAAGGTACAACTACAACCATGTTTGATACTTCTGTCTATCCTTGTGACCAATTTACCTTTTCTTTATCTAGTTGTAATATTGTGGCCTTGTAATTCAATGCTTCTTGTTGAAGTATCTCCGTCTCCTATTCTAGAGAAAGTAGTTCCGTTGTTTGTGGATTCTTTGTTGCAGACATTTTTAGTTTTTTCTTCAAGATTTGAATCAACTTGTCTTTCTCTTCTAAGGAGGATTTCACTCCGTAAGGGCCTTCAGATTCTAATCTCTTGACTTGAGTCTGCCAAGCCCCACTGGATACTTTCTCTTCGCTCAACTGCCCCTCCAACTTAAGTGCATGAGTTGACAACTTTTTATTCTTAAAGATCAAACCCAAGTAATCTAAATACAACATGTCACTGGTGTTCTTGTGGAATTTCACCTTGTCTGGGGCACTGATGTTATCATAACACATCTTAACCTCAGGCACTTTATGCTCATATACAACTGTTATGTTGAGTGTCCTCTTCTCTACATCCCTGACTGTGAATAGAGAAGACTTGTGTTGAGTGTCCTCTTCTACCTCAGAGATCGACTCTCTTATTTCACTCATGGCCAATTTTCCTTTCTCAGCATATTTCCTTGCCACATCTTCTTTAGATTGATAGGCTTCTCTAGGTGCCTTATTAAAGATGTGTTTTTTGTTGCTGAAATCTCTTGAGCTTCCTTCACTTTGGGGCATGGTTCTTTTACCATATTCTTCATTGTTGTTTCCACTCTCCACCATATCCATACTTACTTTCTCTTTAGGTTCCTCTTCCTCTAGATCCACTATCCATGGGGATTGTGTGATTTTCATTTTCTTGGGAGCAGTCTGCTGACTAGTGGTGCCTAGAACCTCTAAATTGCCTCTCTTGGTGTAGACACTTAATTTGGGAACTTTGAGTATCAACTTATAAGGAGTTTTCTATGTCTGAGTCTTTTGGAGGGTTGGCCCAACTTGTTGCATTTGAACAAGATTCAAGATGGCTTCCATATCAACACAGGTTTCTAAATTTGCCAATTTTTCAAAACCTTCAACATACTCATGTTCATAAGGGGCATGTTTGTTCATCAATATTATTTTAGATATGACCTCATGTGGATCATATCTTCTCCCTTGTAGCTGTGCAAATCCAAACTCCTTGATTTTGGCTTNCTCTTCTCTACATCCATGATTGTGACCAGAGAATACTTGTGTTGATAAATCCTTTCTACCTTGGGGATCAACTCTCTTATTTCACTCATGGCCAAGTTTCCTTTCTCAGCATATTTCCTTGCCACATCTTCTTTAGATTGATAGGATACTCCAGGTGCCTTATCAAAGATGTATTTTTTGCTGCTGAAATCTCTTGAGCTACTTTCACTTTGGGGCATGATTATTTTACCACTTTCTTCATTGTTGGTGCCACTCTCCACCATATACATACTTACTTTATCTTTAGGCTCCTCTTCCTCCAAATTCACTATCTGTGGGGATTGTGTGATTTTCATTTTCTTGGGAGAAGTATGTTGACTATTGGTGCCTAGGACCCTTGAACTTCCTCTCTTAGTGTAGACACTTACTTTGGGAAATTTGAGTATCATCTTATAAGGAGTCTATTGTGTCTGAGTTTGTTGTAGGGTTGGCCCCACTTGTTGTGTTTTAAAAAGATGCAATATGGATTCCATATCAACACATGTTTTTAAATTTTCTAATTTGTCAAAACCTTCAACATACTCATGTTCATAAGGGGCATGTTTTTTCTTCAAGATTATTTTATATATGACATGATGTGGATCATATATTCTCCCTTGTAGCTATGCAAATCCAAACTCCTTGAGTTTGACTTGGATCTGAGATAAGAAGGATCTAGTTTTTACAAGAAAGGGTCCTATGATGAACAAGAAATTGAGGTTGGATGATTTGTGCAGTTTCAAGAAAAGTTTATCTCTGAGATGATTCTTTTCTTGATGAACTATAGGGAAAATACTTTGGGTGTCAGAAAAATAGGTAGATGGTAAGGAGCATCTTGGCAACCATATACCCAAATTATTGTAGAATTCATGAACATCACCCAATCTCCCACTCTGTTTTCTGGATTTGGCTGCAAATAACTTTGCATGTCCTCCAGGACTCTTGGTAGGTTGGTGTTCAAGATTAGGCTGTAAACTCTAGACATGATATTGTTGGTAAAAATGAGCATTATGATTCTTTTGCATTCGGTTGAGATGAATGTTTGCTTAAGGGAAATCTTTCTTGTTTGTCTCTAGGAACATTTTGAGCAAGTATGTGTAATACCTGAAGTTCCTTAGTGACTGGAAATTCACTAGTTGTTTGTGTAGATTATTAGCTATGAATTTATCAAAGTTGATGCAAACTGACTGAATGGAGTCTGACTGAAAAAATGCTAATAGAAAACCGAACATGACCTCGACCACATATTTGTCGTTGTCCAGACCTAAAATCCAACTCAATATGGAACAAACCCATTGGATTTCAATAACCATGACATTTACATTCATTGGCAAGGAAAAACCCTCAAAAATATGTTTGGGTTGGATAATTGTTTGCAAAAATAGGTTTTTGATTTCAAAGGGACATTCTCGGTAAACCATGATTAGCTTTTCCTCTTCAAACGATTCATAAACTGCGGAGGGGGACTCTAGTATGCCGAGGGAGTATTGAATTGGCGAGCTATCTACTCTACACAAGACATTAGACCCTAGTTTATTTAAGATGACTTTCTCTTCTTGTGGGTATTGCTCTATGCACCATCCTATGAATTCCAGGAAAGGGAATGTGACCTTGAAGGCGTAAGGGACTATGGAGGCCTAGAATGATTCAAGAAAGGGTATTTGTTTCCCTACATTATCCGACATATTAGCTCTGGACGCAAAGATGGGCAAGATGGTTATTTCGATGTCGAACACATCTGAATCTCTATCAATTAGGGCTTCTTCATTCGACGTGGTATCGTGCTCTGCTACAGAAATAATGACAGGGTCCATGGCAACGATGAAAAACACTTGCGAATGGGCGGAAAATGCGTGATTTTGGTGCAATGTTGAGCTTCAGTTCGAATGGAGGGGTCGCGCCAACTTCCAACATTCCAATGATTTGAAAAAACATAAAATAATGACAAGGGTACACCCCTTTATATGCACTTTCTTGATTTTCGGGGGCGAGGAAAAGAAGTTTGGGGTAGACTTCTTATCGTCCCGAAACGCACCCTGTGGAACCACATGGTCCTGAGCTGAAACTATAGTTTTATTTTTGGCCCACTTTCAAGAATTAATCTATGCGCTAGTTCTCTGCCCAAAATGACCCCTAACTGTCAATCTGCAATGCCTTTGATCTGTGACCCCTTGGGTCCCATCAACTCCACACTTCCACTAGACTTTGCCTTCTTCCACTAGATATGGCACTGTTAGCTAGTTTATTATGCTTATATATCAGTTTAGCATCTCGCTAAGTCCTGAAACTAGATTTCATACAGATATTGTTATAGTGATAACATGGGATCCAACTGGAGACGCTATCCTCCCCGTGAGGTAGCAAAGAATGGTAGACCGAGTGCCTACCCATTGGGTTGTGATTTATTACTACAATATGAATCTAGCAACCTTTATTCATAAAACTCAAAATCTACTCAGCATAACTCAGGGCCTTCACCTCGGGCTTCAATTATGTTTCTTTTATTTCAATTTCTTCATGCAAAAAAAAATGAAAATGATTATGTACAATGATGGAAAAGGTGATGATTGTTTTAGATGATATAATGTTTGAGAAACCTTCCATTCATAGCCCCTCCTCCAATGATATATCCATTACTTTTTTGTATTAGATAGGCATTATTCCCATGGTATGCCACAATTTTGCAAGTCCGAGCCATAGGAGGTCAAATTTCTCATACTTTCCCTTGTCTTCATTTCTGGCATCCCATCTTAATACTAGGTATCCCACTTTGAAGTCATCCTCCTTGGTATTCCTGTCAAAATATTTTTTGATCTTGTCTTGGTGCACCTGAGCATTGTTGAAGGCCTTTTCTCTGGTTTGTTGGACATTGATTAGTTCATCCTTTCTTCTCCGAGTGGCATCTATTTCTACATCATGTTCCTATAACAACCTCATCATTGGAGACCCCAATGTAGTAGGAAAGATATCCCCTGTGCCATAAACAATGTGAAAAGTTGAAGTGTCAATAGATCTCTTTGGAGTGATTATGTCATCCCATAGGGAACAAATGCGCTTTTTGTGCCAAGCCTTTTTGTTGTCTTACATCAACTTTTTTATAATTCTGGTTAAGATCTTATTAGATGACCGAGCCAACCCATTTCCTTGAGGGTAATAAGAAGTGAAGTGGTCAATAGTTATGTTGTAGTCACTACCAAATTTCTCCATCTTTTTGGACTTAAATGCTGCTTCATTGTCTATGATGATTTTTATGGGAAACCCGAACCTGGACAAAATATTGTCTTCCAAAAACTAGATGATAACGACATATGTGCCCTGCCTGGTGGGAATCTCCTCAATCCACTTAGTGAAGTAATCTGTTGTTGTCAGAATCCACTTGTGTTAGGCTGAGGACTATGGATGTATTTCTCCTATAAAATCAAGTCCCCACTGTCTAAAAGGTGCTTCAACAGAGATGGGTTTCAAAGGTAGAGGCTGCAATTTTCTTTTCCCATAACAAATTTGACATTCATGACATATTGAAACCTATTTATAGACATCAAAAAAAATTATAGGCCAGTAGAACCCAACCCTCAAAATCTTGTGCACAATGGTTTTCTAATAATGGTGGCCCCCACAGTCACCCTTATGGAAATCTCTGATGGTCTTCTTTTCTTCTTTTTCTAGGAAAAAACTCAACAAAATTCCCCCTGGATCCTTCCAATATAGATATTGATTTACCATACAAAAATTTGTTTCCTTCATCTTTAAGAACCTAGCCTTTGTTTTACTCAATTCAGGAGGGGCCTGCAAATTTCTCAATACATAAATAATATCAGCATACCATGGGGAGTCGAGAAATTTCTAGGATATTTGAGGAGATCTCTCTTCCTCTGCACTTGCTGACAAGTAAGAAATGAAATTTATTCATAAGAGTTCACAATTGGTTTGTGCCATTAGCTTTGCAAGCCCCTGTCCCTTGATCAACTTTGTAGGTTTGATCTCAAGGTGATATTCTAATAGTAAAACTATCCATTTTCCCCCTTTCCCTTCAGGATCAAGCTAGGCTAAGATGTCCTTCACAGAATCACTGGGCACATAAGAAGTAGTATTGGAATGCAAGATGTAAACTATTAACTCCTTCAAGGCCTTGACTAGTGCATATGCTTGCTTCTCCATGATATCATACTTCAAGAGGGCATCCCTCAATGTCCTAATGTAGTAATCTATGGGATTATCAAAATTCTTCTCATCTTTCTGTACTAAAACACCAGGAATTGTGTGTTTTGAGGCAAAAGAGAACAATATGAAGTCCTTTTCAAAATTAGGACTGGCCAGTATTGGAGCCTTGGTCAATGCCACTTTAATGTCTTCAAAGGATTTTTTGGCTTCAAGATTCCACTTTATTTCATTTCCTTTCTTGAGCATGTTATTAATATACTTTATGATTTCAACCAAGTTAGGAATAAACCTTCTCAAACACTTTACTTTTCCCAGGAAAGATTGCACCTCTTTTTTACTTCTGGTTATGCCAATTTTTAAGATTCCCTCAACTCTGCTAGGATCTATATGTATCCCTTCCTTTGAAATAATGTGGCCCAACAACTTTACTTCTTCCATGGAGAAATTTGACTTCTTGGGGTTCAACGAGATAACAAAATTTCTACACTTCTAAAATGCTCTTCTCAGATGTTTGAGGTGTTGTTCATCTGAAACAGAATACACAGTGATATCATCTAGGTAGATAATAATGAATTTGTCTTTATCATCAACAAAATCTATGTGCATAGCTCTTTGAAATGTTTCCCCTGCATTCATGAGCCCAAAAGGAATCTTGGCATACATGAATGTACCCCATGGTGTTGTGAATGTTGTCTTTTCCTGATCATCAGGATGCACCATAATCTGATTGTATCCAGAGAAACCATACAACATCGACATTTTCTGAGAACATACCACTTTCTATAGAATGTGATCCATCTTAGGTGGTGGGTAGTTTTCCTTTAGAGACACCCTGTTCATATATTTGAAGTCCACAAAACCTGATTTCCCCACTCTTTTTCTTGACAAGCACTAGATTTTCCACCCATTTAGAAAACCTCAGGGATACTATGATCTTGGCTTCAAATAGATTCTTTATCTCTTTCTCAATCAAGGGAAACAACAAAGGATTTATCCTTCTTAATTTCTGTTTGAAAGTTTTCTGATCTTCTTTGATTGGGATCACATACTGGATTATACTGGTGTCATAATCTTTTAGATCTTCATAGCTCCAGGAAAAAACATCAGGGAATTATTTCATTAAATTAATGTATCTCTCCTTGAATTCAGAGCTGAGTGTTCTAGACAACTTAATGATCTTGGGATCTCCCTAAGTCCCAATTTTGCAATCTTCAACATCCCCTTCATTCACTGTAATTTTTGGACTCCTAGCTACATCATTATTATCAAAAATTTTCTCCAATGGGACCAGACCATTGGGAATGTGAAAGTAGCTGCATCCACCTCTTCATCACAATATTCTTCATCAATGTTCAAATTTTCAAATCCATTTTCCAGTTTGAGGAAACTTTCTATTAATTTTTCATCTTCAAAAACCTGCCAGTACTTAATATTATCAGGCACTGTTGGTCTGTACTTGATATCAACCTCATATCCCCTGCTAGGAAAGATTGGCAAGGGAATCAACAATATGGTTCTAACCCCTTGGAATTGTTGAGAGGTTATATTCTGAGAATTATTCAAGTAGGTAAAGCATTGTATTCGTATATGCTCTTAATCTGAGGTGTTTGGCTTGATATATTCCCTTCACTCGATTTATGATCAAATCAAAATCCCCATGAATAACTATCTTCTTAGCACCCATTTCTTTTAAATATTTCAATCCTAATATTAATGCCTCATATTCAGCCATATTGTTTGTGCAATCAAAATCCAACTTATAAGAGCATAGTTTGGTAGCCAATCTGGGAGGGTTAATCCATGCACCCTCCACTTCCCCCTCTCTACTGACAGATCCATCACAGCTCATGCTCCACATATCATTTTCTTCACTATCCTGCTGCTCTGAAAACCTCTCAATCTTTTGATTAGATCTATCTTGGACAACCATATCAATCTCTGGCTCTTTCTCTTCAAAACACTGATCATTAAAGAAAACAGAATACCCTAACTAAGTTTCCACAACGTAGATGGGATGATTATTCGACTGTGACTTGTTGTTGACCATGTATTTGAGAAAAAACTCTCTAAACAGCCTCCTATCTTTACCAAAGACAAGGATGGTATCGTATGACATGTCCATCTGGAGAGTTCCCTTCAATTTTGCAGCCCATGACATGGATAACAACATGCCAAACATAGGAGGAATATCAACCACCACTACATCCATGACCATATTCTTTGTTGGAATTTGAGCTAATGACACCACCAAATATTTGATAAGCCCTAGGCACTTCACCTTCCTTGAATCAAAAGAGAACAGACATTTATAAGGCCTTGTGATATCTAGGCCCAATTTGTCCATGACCACCTTGGACATTAGGTTATGGGATGCTCCTAAATCCAACATGGCATTGTGCAAAGTCATATCATGGATTTTAAGGCTGACATAGAAAGGGGGAACCTCTTCAACAATGTTATTTTCCTCTACATGTGGGCCAAATAAGATTGTTGGGTGATCATATTGTATATTCAAAGTGTCATAAGTTTGTTCCATATTAAGCATATTAATGATCTGATTTCTATATTCATTGTTCTTGATCAATTTATTAAATGGTACATAGATTTTAATCTTGTCCATCTCAGTTTCAAAATTGAAAGAGAATGAGGTTTTCTCTACCTCTTTGTTGATTGTCTCCTTTCTTGTTTTAGGCACACTTTTTTGGGATTCTTCCTTTTGATTTCCTTTGTCCACAACATATTTTGCAGCAGAGTCCTTTTTGAGCTGACTTGAAGAGGGTATGTTACTCTGAGCTTCTATGGTAGGGTTTCCCTTTAGAGGATTTCCCTTTAGAGGGTTTGCAGGAACTTTATGATTTCGAAGATTATATTGTCTTTGGAATTGCATGATGGCGTTCTACAACCCTATTTGGTAATCTTCTACTTCTACTGACACCTTGTCATTAGTTTTCGACATGAATATTTCATTAGCATCCATGAACTGGTCATGCTCTTCTTTAGTCAAAAATACCTCTGTTTCGTCACCATCACAACAATGCATGTTGTCTTCAAAATTTTCATCATAATTTTCATTTACATAACTATTTTGAAAAGGTGGTCTTATTTGTTGATCCCCTTGATTTCCTTGATTCTCCTCATTTCTTTGATTCCCTTGATTTATCTGATCTGTTTGTCTGATTTGTGGGATTTCTTATCTTCTCTGATTTCTAAGTGGATCATCAGCATGTTCTTGAGTGTTAGGATTATTATCTAAAGCCATTCTCTCCATCATTTTTTCCATAGTTTTCATCATCATTTCAAACCTGTCTTCTGATGTTTGTGAGGTTGAAGGATGTGCGTTATCTTGAAATTTTTTCATGTCCCTGTCAGAGCTAGCTTTGATCTTCCATGAGGCCATCAGACTCACTTCCACTTATATTTCATCATTCATCATGTCATCTAATGAAGAGAATCTCCTTTCCCTCACTAATAAAGTGAAATCACTTTCAAAGGAATCAACATATCTGAGTTGAGCAACATTATGGGGGTGTTTTTACCTCAGTAGGAATCATATTATAGACCTTTACAAATCTAGCTGAAAACTCTTGCATTGTTTCGTTAGGTGACCTCCTCATGTTGTTATACTGAGTCAAAAACTAAAGGGGGTTTTTCTTGTTGCCCCACTTTGCAACAAAACTAGTTTCGAATGCCTCAAAATCTATGATACTAGCTGCTAGGAGAGATCTGAACCACTTTCTCACTTCTCCTGGAAGACTTTGTGCAAACAACCACATTTTTTCATCTTCAAAATCTACTTCTTATAAATCTATGAAATAATTAAACCATTCTACATGTTTCTTAGCTGACACGTTGCCTTCAACATCATACAACTTAATCCTTAGATTATTCTACCAAGGAAAATCATGTAACTAAGCAGGGAGCACAAGAGGGGAAAACCTAGCTACCATGGATGTTGTGAGGGCTTGAAGTGGTTGTTGGTTTTGAGTGTGGATCACAAGAGGCTTGGTAGAGGCAGCTAAAATTAAATCTTGGAATCTATTTTCGTCAAATATGACCTCGTTCAAACAAGATTCAGATTTGGTTATGAACAAAGTTTGCTCAAATTTTACATCAAACTCAAAATCTTCATTGATTTTCACTTCATATTTGGGAAAGGATAGATATCTGTCTAAACACAAAGATGGGACTATTTTCCTTTCTTTTCTTTTGTGTACAATATTTTCATGATCAGACACAGGGATTGCAGCTTCATGGTCTCAGTTTCTCCTGGTGTGAATTCTCTTGGGAGCTAGGATTTCTAGATCAAACTACTTGGTGCAACTGGTCTCTTGGTAATGGAGTCGCCAGGGAAAAAATAATCTCAACCTATAAGGTGTTTGATTCACTCTCACCCTCAAGAATCAAATTTGAATCATTTAGTTGTTCTTTTCCCAGGGAAGATTTCACTTTCATCCCTGGGAACGATGCCAGAATGTTAGCACTCTGTAAATTTGTTTGATTGATAAACAAACGATAGAGGTAACGGTTTCAACCAACTTTAGAGCTAGGTACTATCCTGTTCAGCTAAGAGAGGGATCTCTCGTGTCACTTGATATTTCTTTGGCAATTAATGGCTAGGTTTAGTTTCTTTTGGGGGTTTTTATAAAGTTGTTGGAAAGGAAGGGGAGGGACACTTAGAGATATGGAGCCAAAATTATGAAATTGAATGAAAACAATGACTNACTCTCTTATTTCACTCATGGCCAATTTTCCTTTCTCAGCATATTTCCTTGCCACATCTTCTTTAGATTGATAGGCTTCTCTAGGTGCCTTATTAAAGATGTGTTTTTTGTTGCTGAAATCTCTTGAGCTTCCTTCACTTTGGGGCATGGTTCTTTTACCATATTCTTCATTGTTGTTTCCACTCTCCACCATATCCATACTTACTTTCTCTTTAGGTTCCTCTTCCTCTAGATCCACTATCCATGGGGATTGTGTGATTTTCATTTTCTTGGGAGCAGTCTGCTGACTAGTGGTGCCTAGAACCTCTAAATTGCCTCTCTTGGTGTAGACACTTAATTTGGGAACTTTGAGTATCAACTTATAAGGAGTTTTCTATGTCTGAGTCTTTTGGAGGGTTGGCCCAACTTGTTGCATTTGAACAAGATTCAAGATGGCTTCCATATCAACACAGGTTTCTAAATTTGCCAATTTTTCAAAACCTTCAACATACTCATGTTCATAAGGGGCATGTTTGTTCATCAATATTATTTTAGATATGACCTCATGTGGATCATATCTTCTCCCTTGTAGCTGTGCAAATCCAAACTCCTTGATTTTGGCTTTGATTTGAGATAAACAAGATCTAGTTTTTACAAGAAAGGGTCCTATGACGAACAAAAATTTGAGTTTGGATGCTTTTTACAGTTTCAGGAAATGTTCTATCTCTGAGATGATTCTTTTCCCGATGAAATCCATAGAAAATACTCTGGGTGTCAGAAAAATAGTCAGAAGCTAAGGGGCCTCTTAACAACCATATACCCAAATTACTATAGAATGCATGAACAACACCCAATCTCCCACTCTGTTTCCTGGATTTGGATGCAAATAAATTTTTATGTCATCCAGGAATCTTGGTAGGATGGTGTTCAAGATTAGGATGTAAACTCTGAACATGATCTTCTTGATAAAAATGAGCATTGTGATTCTTTTGCAGTCGGTTGAGATGAATGTTGCTTCAGGGAAATCTTTCGTGTTTGTCTCTAGGAACATTTTCAGCAAGTATGTGTAATATCTGAAGTGCCTCAGTGACTTGAATTTCACTAGTTGTTTGTGTACATTATCATCTATGAACTTATCAAGGCTGATGCAAATTGACTGACTAGACTTTGACTGAAAAATGCTAACATAAAACCTAACATGAACTCGACCACATATCTACCATTTTCCAGACCTAAAATCTGACTCAATATGTAACAAACCCATTGGATTTAAATAACCATGACAGTTACATTCATTGGCAAGGACAGACTCTCATAAATATGTTTGGGTTTGATAATTTTCTGCAAAAATAGGTTTTTTATTTTAGAGGGACATTCCTGGTAAACCATGATTAGAGTTTCATATTCAAATGGTTTATAAACTATAGAGGGGGACTCTGGTATGCCCATGGTGTATTAAATTGATGGACTATCTACTCTACACAAGACATCAGACCCTAGTTTATTTAAGACGACTTTATCTTCCTGCGAGTATTTTGCTGCGCACCAACCTATGAATTTCGAGAAAGGGAATGCAACCTCGATGGCATAAGGGAATATGGAGGTCCAGAATGATTCAAGAAAGGTTATATGTTTCCATACATTATCAAACAAATTATCTCTAGACACGGAGATGGGTGAGATGGTTATTTCAGTGTCGAACACATCTGAATCTATGTCAATTAGGGATTCTTCGTTCGACATGGGATCTTGCTCTTCTACAGACATAATGATAGGGTCCATGGCGATGATGAAAAATACCCGTGAAGGAGAGGAAAATGTGTGAGTTTGGTGCACTAGCGGTTGCACCAACTTCCAACGTTCCATTGATTTGAAAAAACATAAAATAATGACAAGGGTCCACCCCTTTATATGCACTTTTCCGATTTTCGAGGGTGAGGCAAAGCGGTTTAGGGTAGACTTATTATCACCCCAAAATTCACCCTGTGGCACCACATGGTCCCAAGACAAAACCACGGTTTTCTTTTCATTCTGCATTCAAGAATTAACCTTCGTGCTAGTTCTTCGTGCGAAATGACCCTTGATTGTTGATCTGCAACGCCCATGATCTGTGACCCCTCGGGTCCCAGCAACTCCACACTTGCTCTATAATTTTTCTTCTTTTGCTATTTATGGCCCTGTTTTCCAGTTTATCATGCCTCTATATCATTTTAGCATCTCGCTAAGTCCTGAAACTGGATTTCATACAAAAATTGTTATAGTTATAACACCTCACACATTAGTTTCCAACTTAATCATTGCACCTTCCTAGTAGATTCTCTAGTGCACCATCACTCTGAATGTAAACAAGTATGCTACTATATGGTGGCTGATATAAAATGGACTTGATGGGTATGCCTCTATTGAAGAAGAACAATGAATAAGCAACATATAAAATCTATTATTCTGTGTTTGCAAGGATATTTTTCTCGATCAAACTAATTCTATATATTATCATATCAAACATCTTCTTAGCCAAGGTCTTGGTCAAAATATATGTAACTTGAAATTTTGATGGAACATTCTCAAGAAACATTTCTTCCTTTTGAACTATCTTTAAATAATTGACACTAGATACTGAAGTGCTTGGAGTAATCATGAAACAATGGATTCTCAGAGAGCCAAATACACCTTTGATTGTCATAGTAAACCACTATAGGATTCCATCATCTCATTGGTCAATTCTATTATAACCTTGCAAAGCCATATGGCTTCACAAATAGAAAAAGAGGATGCCATTTACCCTATCTTTCATGAATTGAGTGCAACTATCCACTTCTTCCTATTGAACTAGGAAATCACACATGTGCCCAAGATTAAACAAAAAACTAAAGTAATATTACTAGTACCTACATCTCCTACTTAGAAAAAATAAACAAGACCATGCAATTGCAACTCACCATATCCCACATACCTCAAGTCATAATGTACTATTCCCTTCAATTATTGGAGCATGTTCTTAGAAGTGTTCCAATGAATCCACTTCGGATCAACCATGAACTAGGTTAAAGTATTCACTATAAAACATATGTTGATCCTAGTATTCACATGATACATCAAGGAACATACCAGTTACCCGTATAAAGAAGGATCTGAGAAATCTGAATCTATATTAGCTAATAATGTCAGATTGGGAACTATGGGAGTGAACAAGGGTTTGCAATCGAACATATGAAATCTCTTGAGAATATCTACTATGTACTTCCCTTTTCCAAGGAAGAATTTACATGTACCTTGCCAAAACTCTAGACATATAAATTAATGCATAAGACCTATGTCTTTCATATGAAATTCACAACCCAACTCCTCCTTGCACCATAAAATTCACTTCTCACAAATCCATGTAAGGATTAGATCCTCTACATACAACACCAAGACAAGCAAATCATATTTGTCAAACAAATAATAAAGATTAATATCTACAACAGTCTTGGAGAGGCCCAAATTTCATAAGTACATCCTTGAGTACAATGCAGTGGTGCTTGCTTCAATTCATAAAGAGCCTTCTTCAACCTACAGACATGGGTATCTTTCCCATGCACCTCAATATTGTGCCCATCATCATACAGATTTATCCTTATGGGCACCAGACAGTGTCACACTCAGCAATGGAAACAAATGCTACCACTTCTTCTGAGAATTCTTCTATTCCCACTTTGGTTGTCACCTCAGGGGGTGTTCCACCTCCTAACCCACTGTCGTCGGTCTGAGTCACCATGGTCCAATCCCATATTTGGTGGTGGCCACTGCTCCTTTCACACAGAGTGTGACAGGACCTCCATTCTCATACGGGATGCCTAGCTCAGGTACAATCCCTGTACTATCCTACTCCACTTTATAGACTTTAGGTTTGGGGGTAGAGATCTCTAACGCTCCTCTGCAAGGACCCACAGAGGGAACTTCATCTCCCTTTAATTCTTTCCCTTATGGGGGAGGTCATATACCTCCTTCATCCCCTTCTCTCGATGGTACCCACCAGCAATCCACCGGGCCAAACACACACCATAGTTCATTTGGAGTAGGGATTCAAGGACCACCTTTTCTTTGTTCGGTGCATTTGGTAACAATGCTTTCTCGTCAACTTCTTTCCCGACTGGGAGAAACCTCGGTTATGGCCAACCTAATCCTATGCAAGGTACTATTCCTACACAGGGGGAAAGCCCAGGAACTTCTTCCACATCAGGACCTTGGAATTCTTGGGAAAGATCAATTCCCTCATCATGAATGTCAATCTAGGGAAATTCTTTTCACAACCAATGGAACCCCAGGCAAGATGCAGTACCTATTCCCATGCGATCATCATGGGGCAACCCTTCCCAAATTCCTCCAAATGTAATACACTTCCAAGCATCATCGGCTTCGGGAATCAGCCGATGATGTCCCCTCAAATGCAAAATCTATACGTTGGTCATGGCAATGGTTTTTACCAGAACTTCGGTTAGCAACCCAACTTTTCCTAGAAACCTGGTGCCAGTCAAAATCCAGGCCCCTTTTTCCATGGTTATCACCAACAACCCAAACTACCTTTCCTGGTAACCTTGCACTTGCTAGACTTAACAAGGTTGTTGAATGACCCTATGTGTCATGAACCACATTGGCCCCCTATGCCGACGAAGTTGCCTTCAGACATACCAAAGTTTGAAGCCAAGCCTAACAAAGATCCAGGAGATCACGTGACTAATTTTCACCTTTGGTGCTTGTCTAATTCATTGAAAGACAACTTTGTACAATTGTGATTGTTTCAACGTACTCTCATTGGGAGTGTTGTGAAATAGTACATTGAGCTCAACCGCTCAAGGTACTCTTCCTTCAACGAATTGGCTATGGATTTCCTAAACCATTTCCAATTACCTGTGAGATACGACAATGGTACAGAATTGGTGGCCAATTTCCAACAGACAAAGGAGGACCATATCTCTGATCACATCCGAGAATGGAGATGCCGGAAGAGTTTGATTAAGGTGCCAATCCCACCAACATTCTTGCTTGAGTGGTTCCTTAAGTGTTTGGTCCCACAGTTATCCAAAGACATTGTGATGTCGGGAGTGTTTTCCGAAGAAAATGTAATCATGAGAGCTCAACATCTTGAGCTAATCTATTCTCAGTGCGGTCTATTGTATGAGATCTTGCTAGATGCACCACGATCAATAAATCAGAGAGAGAGAGATAGACCACATGCCGATGGTATTGTTAGTTCAGCGCAAACAAAGCTCGATGAACAACTGATGAAACAATTGCAACAATTGTCTATCCAACATACTGCAGCCAACTATACTACTGTTCTGGTTGCTCCCCCTACCCAAACGCCAGATTTACACAGTGTGCAATCGACAAATTTGAGGGCCACCAAGTAGACCGATCGAAAGAAGAAACAACGTAAGAAGGGTAAGGGGGATCAGAAACACACTAATAATGTCGGCGAGGTGAACAAAGAGAAAAGGAAGTCGAGGTATCTGTGTAATCTGTGTGCGAAAGACCACCTAACTCATCAATGCCCTTGGCTTGTAGAGGCACAAAATTTATTATCACAGAAGCAACTGACTATGTTAACAAACCCTTTTCAACATGGCCAAAATCTAACTCAAGCCTCTACAAGTGCAGAAGAGGGCAACCACAGACCCCCTCCGTCGTCAAACAATCCTACATCCGCGAACGTGTATATGATGAAAGGTGATGCTTATATATCGACTAGAGCACATGATTACAGCGAGCCAAGCACCTATGAGAAGGGTAAATAAGATGAAACCCCATCTCTTCCTCTCCATATCGATAAGATGTTAGGTGAAACCATGACACGGATCCCAAAAGGTGCGTTTAAGAAATCTTCTCACAACCCAAACATAAGGGCTGCCCAGAACTACTCTGTGGTGGAGGATTTGTCTCAAACCCCTTGTATGATGTCTGCTTTGGAAGTCCTCCAAATAATCCCTTCCCAGAGAAAGGATCTATTAGCCGCTTTAGGATCCTCTGAGACTTGTAATCTAGGTACGATCATGCTTGGTACGACCGACTTAAAACCTCATCTTCCTTACCACACAGTGTTCCAAATAGTAGTGTCTTACACCACCAAAAATTTTAATCGTAAGATTTTCCGCACTGTGGTTGATGGGGGTGTCTCAACATGTGTAATGTCTTTGGCATGTTGGAAGGCCATTGGCCAACCCATTTGTCTCCGTCACCTACTCTTCTTACTTCTTTTGACAGTCTTTCATTCCAACCACATGGAATTATCCCCTCTTTTCCCATGCAGTTAGGAGGGCAAGTCGTGTGTGTCGAGGTTGAAGTGGTCGATGCATCTCTCGACTACAATATTTTGTTGGGAAGGAGTTGTACCTATTCTATGCAAGAAGTAGTTGCTACAGTTTTCTGGGTCTTGTTGTTTCCACACGAGGGCTGGATTGTGACCATTGATCAATTGTCTTTCTCCCATACTGACCCTTCATTGGGGGCATCCGCGGTCCCAATGATTGATAACCCTCAACCCGACGTCATCAACATAGGGGTTGGTTTGTTCCAGCCCTTGATGGGAACTTTCGATTACCCACCTCCTTAAGGCGATGTTAAGTTCATATCTAACCAACATAAGGTTGAGGTGTTCCAAGTTTCATCGTTTCGCACGACTTACTTCAATGATCCGTGGATTCTTCCTTCCCCATCGGCCATGATGGAAGGGACAGGGGACCATGGTATGTCCATGCCCTTGTTCGTGGTAGAAGTAGCATACTCTTTAGTCCAGCAGGTTTTCATTGACCCCAATCCAACTCCCACACAAGAGTTAGATCCTATTCTAGAGCCTATTTGGGCTCAAGGTTCCCTCGCTAATACAGATTCTTTAGACTTAGTCTTTCCCTCAGATGAAGAAATCATGCAAGCAATGACTAGTTTGGACAAACCCTGGGATGATCTCCATCACAGATCTTATTTCCTCCTAGAGTGAAGAAAAATTGAGGCAGGGGAATTCACCTTGACTATGATTGGAGATAGGTCTTGTCCTATTAATCCTTTGACTACACATGTTGTTTATGCTGAGGGTAATATGGAAACCATCGCCAAAACTATACCTATAAACATCTCTAGAACCCCTGGCATCGTGAAGAATGTTTTTGTTAGAGATAAATTCTCCCCCGAAGAGATTCAAATCTACACAGATTTATTTAAGGAATTCCATGATGTTTTTTCTTGGTCCTACGAGGAAATTCCAGGCATCGATCCAAAAATTGTTGAACACTAAATAACAACTTATCCTAACGCTAAGTCGATTCGGCAGAAGCTTCGTCCAGTTAATCCTAAGAAAGCAAAAGCTATTAAGGTCCAAGTGGAGAAACTGCTCAAGGAAGGTTTTATCTACCCCATCCATTTGACTCAATGGGTGTCAAACCATGTGCTGGTTAATAAAAAATAGGGTACAATTAGCTCTTGTACAGACTTCCATGATTTGACCAAGGCCTATCCAAAAGATAATTTTCCCACACCATTTATTGACTAGATAGTCGATGAATGCGCAGGTTGCGAGGCCTTTTCTTTCATGGATGTTTTTTCGGGATATAATCAGATACAAATCAAACCCACAGACCAACACAAAAGAACATTCATTTTTCCATGTGGTACATTTGTGTATAGTAAGATGCCTTTTGGTTTGAAAAATACTAGTGCTACATTTCAGTGGGCCATGTCTTTTGCTTTCCATGATCTCAAACATATTTTCGAGGCCTACTTTGATGATTTAGCATCACGCTCTCGTAAGAGAGTTGATCATCCCACACACCTCCGAATTATCTTTGAGTGATGTTGCTACTTCCGGATTCGCTTGAATCCCAACAAATGCATTTTTTGCGTGACGTTGGGTTGTTTGTTAGGTTTCATAGTTTCAACAACAGGGATCATGGTCGGCCCTCTCAAGGTTGAGGCAATAGTTCAGTTGCCTCTCCTACGTACAATCCTTCAACTTCAGATTCTACAAGGAAAAGCCAACTTTTTGCGGCATTTCGTCGCAAACTATGCTGAGATCTCAAAGGGATTTATGCGCTTACTAAAGAAAGACGCTCCTTTTCATTGGGATGATGTCGCTCAATGCCCTGCCCTCTGCTTCGGCCACCCAATTATAAAAAATATTTCTTATTATACTTGGCTGCAGTAGAGTAAACCATCGGCATGGTCTTAGTTCAGGAGGATGATGTGCTCTCAGAATATGTGATCTATTACCTGAGTCGAGGCCTGGTTGGACCGAAACTCAATTATTCTCATATCAAAAAACTTATGTTGGTAGTAGTCCATGTTGTCCAACGGTTCTGTAATTATGTTTTGTTTCGCAAGACCACTGTCATGTCTATTGTGAATCCGATTCAATACGTGTTGACACGACGGGTAATCGGCGGAAAGATCAGTACATGGATAGTCATCCTCTAGGAATTTGACTTAGATTTCATTTCGGTGAAATCCAAAAAGTCAATGTTCTTTGCGGAACTTATCTCGAAACTTCTATTCGATTCAGGTGATGTTATTCCCAAAGAATCACCTATTCAAGGAGATATGTTTTTGATAGGATCTTCGGACCCCTGGTATGGAGATATACTTGTCTCTCTCCAAACTTGGAAGTTCCCCACCTCTGCTTCTTGTGATGAGTGTCATCGTATACATCATCAATCCAAGAACTATCTCATCCTCAAGGACACTCTTTGTCGTCGAGGTGTAGATTGTATCCTTTGCCGGTGCCTCACTCATGAAGAAGCGGAAATCATGCTTAACAATTTCCATACTAGAGCATGTGGCGGTCATCTGTTTGGGTTGGCAACAACCCAAAATATTTTTTGAGTTAGTTACTTCTGGCTGACACTAATCAAAGATTGTATCGCTGTAATGTCCCCACTTTGGGACATCATCATAGGGCAGAGACTTATGATGACCAGAGTAGCCAGATGGACGTTATAGCGAATACAAGGGTATTTGAGAGGCATTGTGGGGTCCAGTTGGCATTTATCATCATATTCCATCATCATGAGCCATTCTTCACAGGTTGGCTTTGGTTTCGTTCCATTCCGACGATTTCCACGATTTTGACTATTTTGAGCTATAAGTTAATTAAAATCACTAAAGAGGGCATTTTGGGCACATTACTTGGAGGAACCTCTCATTGTAATAGCTCATTGGAATCGGGAGGAGTAGCACTACAGGATGGGATGGCTAGAAGTGACTTTCAGTGGCCAGGGAAGCCACAAGGAGAGA
>JZKD02S2025536.1:59759-70969 GCA_000966675.3 Picea glauca
TCTCGCTAAGTCCTGAAACTGGATTTCATATAGAAATTGTTATAGTGATAACACCTCACACATTAGATTCCAACTTAATCATTGCACCTTCCTAGTAGATTATCTAGTGCACCATCACTCTGAATGTAAACAAGTATGCTACTATATGGTGGCTGATCTAAAATGGACTTTATGGGTATGCCTCTGTTGAAGAAGATCAATGAATAAGAAACATATAAAATCTAGCATTCCATGTTTTCAAGGATTTTTTTCTCAATCAAACTAATTCTATATCTTATCATATCAAACATCCCCTTAGCCAAGGTCTTGGTCAAAATATATGTAACTTGAAATTTTGAAGGAACATTCTTAAGAAACATTTCTTCCTTTTGAATTGTCTTTAAAGAATTGACACTGGATACTGAAGTGCTTGGAGTAATCATACAACAATGGATTCTTAGAGAGCCAAATACACCTTTGATTGTCATAGTAAACCACTATAGGTTTCCATCATCTCATTGGTCAACTCTATTATCAACTTGCAAAGCCATCTGGCCTCACAAATAGAAAAAGAGGATGCCATTTACACTATCTTTCATGAATTGAGGGCAACTATCCACTTCTTTCTATTGAACTATCCACATCAAGGAACATACTAGTTACCCAAAATCTGAATCTAAATTAGCTAATAATGTCATATTGGGAACCATGGGAGTGGACAAGGGTTTGCAATCCAACATATGAAATCTCTTGAGAATATCTACTATGTACTTCCCTTTTTCAAGGAAGAATTTACATGTACCTTGACAAAACTCTAGACACATAAATTAATGCATAAGACCTACGTCTTCCATCTGAAATTCACAATCCAACTCCATCTTGCACCATAAAATGCACTTCTCACAAATTCATGTAAGGATTAGATCCTCTACATACAAGACCAAGACAAGAAAATCATATTTATCAAACAAATATTAAAGATTAACATCTACAAAAATCTTGGAGATGCCCAAATTTCATAAGTACATCCTTGATTACAATGTAGTGGTGCTTGCTTCAACTCATAAAGGGCCTTCTTCAACCTACAGACATGGGCATGTTTCCCATGCACCTCAAAATCCTTTAGCTAATTAATGCACACTTTCTCTTCAATCAAGGAATTAATAAACATTGTCTTTACATCTATCTAGTATAAGGGCCAACCAAAAACTACTGCTATACATGATGACTAAGGAAAAAGTGTCCCTAGAAACAAGAGTAAAATCCTTGTCATAGATAATTCCCTCTCTTTGGGATAATCCTCTTGCCAGGAATTTGGTCTTGTATTTCTCTATTCTCCCTTCAAGCGCATGCATGATATCGAATAATGACCTGAAATCGATCAATGATTTCCACATTAGTCTTGACAGAAGATCTCAAAAATGATTGTTAGGATGGAGTTATACTCCTCTGTCATGAAATCCTACCATACCTATGCTACAACTACCTCCTCATAACTATAAGGCCCATTAGAAGTAATTTCGTCCAAAAATGAGTCTCCTAAGGAAATTATAAAATAGCAATTCATGTGTGTCAAATCAAATACATGTATGCAACATCACATTATCATACAAGCTAGGATAATATACAATTACGAGATGTGAGTTAAAATTAACATTGGGAAGTTTAGATTATTGTGCATTGACAATAAATGATAATAAATATCATAAAATAAATAGTTACAATTAATACAGAATATGAAAATAAATTAAATAATATATCGTTAATATATGATAATAGTATATAATATTAATTTATAATATAGTTCCCAGATGGGGTGAATACCGAAAGGACATTTTGAGACCACATGGAGCAACTATGGCATGATGCAATGAGCACCACAAGCACGACACATGATGGAGGGAAGGTGTAGATGGCATGTAATAGATCATTTGATTAGCATGAAGAAGGAGATGGATGATGGTGTTGACAATTTGAGTGGTATGAGTATTCAATATGAGAATCATGGTTCACAACAGGGATCTAGTACACAGTTCTCAGGCCTAAATGTGTCGAAGCATTTGGAAGGAGAAAGGAGTTGTATCAAGTGTTATTGTCTGAAGTGGGAAGAAGGTATGGACACCATTTTCATGATGAAGCTTTGGTTTAGAAGATATGATAGGATGGTGATTTTAAAGGGCACACCAACAAACAAATAGAAATCCTGCAAGACCCAATAGGAAACGAGGAAGAGTCTTGGTTCATACTCATGACCTCTTGGTGTGGAAAAAGTGAAAGTCCTAGTTTTTGATGGTGGGGAGGGGGGGGCGATTTGTCTCTATTTGGTTCTTGTTTATGATGGCTCGACTTGGGAGTAGAAAAGGGAAAATTTGATGGGTGAACGACATGACAGGGAAGCCTCCACCTGTAGATATCTCACCACCAATATGTAGGAAGAAAGAGAATCTCGAGCGGCCATATATCTATTTTTTGAACTATGGTCAAAGGAGGAGAAGAGAGTAGCAGAAGAATTTGAAGGATGGGTCTTTGAGAAGAGAGGGCAATTCTCAGCCAAACAAGGCCTGGAAGAATTGGAATATTGGGTAGATGATCCTTTCACCTCTAGGACTAGGGACAAAAAATATTTCAGTATTTCAGAAACCTAATGGATTGTTAGATCCATGGTGGGACAAGGGATGCACACGAAAGAGAGTGACTGAGAAGATATCCTCCATGCAATTCACATTTTAGAGGGAAAGTTTGAGTTTTTTTGCAAATCCCATTTTGGCATTAGGTTCAGGGTGTCGTCGACTTCTTGGGAACCTAGTAAGAAGACATAAAATAGTTCTCTCCACGTATGTTTGTGATGCATATTTAGGAGCAGAATGAACTAATTAACAGACTGAATACAATAAACACAAAGATATGAAGAATAACACAGATATCCAGTGAAGATTATCTTTTATTGAATAATGAAATAGGTTGAAACTGTAAAACTACAAAACTTAAACACTTGCTCAAATGGTGGTAGCTATATCTTAGAAGATATGTGTGTTATAAACCTAATTTTCACTAGACATGCTTACCTGACATTAGGCCATCTCATATGACTTCTTTTCAAAGCCAGTATTGAACACCTCTTCTTAAAAACACCCTTTTTAAAGGCCCATGTGCCTTGCTCCACTACAACCTGTGTGTACACTCTAGCTGACTCACTAAAACTCATGTGTACCTACAAAAGCACAAAAAAAGGAAAGTTTTTTATGGAACACATAGCTTTGCGTAAGTTAACTAAAACTTTCATCCATGCATGGCCGGTCATTCGACCAAATACCTAGCTCCTTCTAGCCTATAAAATAAGGGGTAAGGGTCTCATTTGAAAGGAGGAAAATCATAGTAAAGAAACTATACCCAATTGAGCACTCCCCTTGTCCCAACCTTTAGTATTCCTTATGCAAAGAGAAATATAGAGAAAAGAAGTTGGAGGACAGTTGAAGAGGATCCCAGGACCAATTTCGAGGAGCAGTGCCGACCACATATTGTAAGTTTACTCTTGTGAAGATTAATACAAAAAATGAATACTTTTCCCGTCTCGCCATATCATGTGTTCGAGTTGAATGTTCATTTTATGATATTGTCACAAATAACCCAACAATTAGTATATGAAATACATGTTTGCATCTTTTTTTTTGTCCATGTGTGAATGCAGGTCAGCTTCAGGAGGAGGCTCACAATCAAAAAGAGAGTGAAAGCAAAGGGATCGACATCAAATGAAGGACTTAAGGTAGAGTTACCGAATCTCATTTACACCTTTTTATTGCATGAATGTGGGGTTTTGTGTTGGGAGAATAGGAAAGAGTAGAAGCCTTTGAAATGGTCATTTTCTACATGCATGATTAGAGTTCTTAAATGCTAAGTTTGTAGGAGGGATTCCCACCCACAACAATGTGGCTACTACACACATCCATATGAGAAGAATGAATTACAATGAGGCTCTATAGGCCTTTTTGATATTACTCATGAATTCCAAAACTGTAGACATCCAAAAGCCTAACCCTAGGATGTGAAATGCCAAAATTCATGTGGGCCCCTATGGGTAAGTTGGTACCTCAACTTCCCAGGGTCATAACTTTTTCATGCGACCTCCATTTTAGGCGTGTGATAACCCGTTGGAAAGGTCATTTAGAGAACTACACATTACGTCATTAAAATTTGACTTTGTCTATAGTTTGATTATGGTGATGTAAAAAAACACTATTTATGCGTCCAAAGTGGCTCTGGAAGTACAACAAGATGTGTTGACATCAAAACATACAAAATAATCTAGTTGGATTAGGTGAGAGGCCACCAATATCCACCTAGAAGATGTGTAGGGTTTAGAAAACCCTAGAAGTGTAGAACCCACAATTAAAAAGTAGTACAAAAGAATGTGCTAAACTAAAAATTGACAAGAGGAGCTAGTTGGAATAGGTGGGTGGCCACCAATAGTCAACTGGATCAATCCTCCTTGCTTGTTAAGAAATGGTATCCATTGCGTTGAGTTCCCCATCAGGTGAGAAAAATTCTACTGGATTTGGCCCCAGGTGAGCCACTTGCCTTAGTGTAGTAGTTACCCTTCCTTGACAACCCGATAAAGATGGATCCTCTACTGGTGAGTTCCCTTGACCTATGTTTCCACTATTTGATCAGTGGATGCTTGTTCCCTGCAGTTGGGGTTGAGCTCTGTGGGTGTCAATTGTTCTGCGATATCTGAGGTGTCCAATAATGGGGGAAAATATGGTCGAAGGAGGTCCACGTTGAACATTGGGTGCAGGCCAAGGAAGGGTGGAATGTTGATCTCAAAATCATTGCTACCCACAACCTTGGTGATAGCGCAAGTCTCATAGCAAAGTGGGCAGAGATTTCGATGGGGCCCTGTGAGATGCTCCTTATGCAAAAGTAAACATAATTTGTCACCAACCTGGAACTGTTGTGGTAGCCTGTGTTGATCATGGCATTTCTTGTACTTAACATTGGATTTCTGAAAAATCTCCTAGACTTGTTGGTGGATGTGTTGAATCTTCTCAATGAATCTGGTGGATTTTTCAATCACAGACTGATCATGGGAAGCGTTTGTCTGGGTGGTGGAAAGAGGAAGTGCAACATCAATGGGTCCCAAGGGTTGGAATCCTAGACCCACCTAAAATGTGATATGGTCAGTGGAGCTATGGAGAGCCCTGTTGTAACTGTGATGAACATAGGGGAGACTCTCGTCGAATTTTACATGTGCAAGATGTGCATAATCATATGATTGACGATCTCTGTTTGGATGTTTGTTTGGGGGTGGAAAGAAATGGATTTTGTGAGCTTGGTTTCCAACAATGACCAGAGACTTGACCAAAATGTGTTGAGGAAGTTGCTGTCCCAGTCAGAGATGATGGTCTGTGGTATCCCAAAGTGGAACCACACTCATTCAAATAATATATTAGCAGTATATGTTGTTGTGATATTCTTCTTGCGAGTTGTGAGGATGGCCATCTTTGAAAACCAATCAACGACCACAAATACATAGTCATTTCCTTTCTTGGTGGAAGGAAGGCCAGACATGTAATCCATTGAGATGGATTCCTAAGGATTCTTTTGAGTAGGAAGAGGGGTGTATAAGCCTTTCTTCTTGATGGTTGGCTTGCAAATGACACAGGAAGTGCAAGATATGATATACTTGCTGACGTTTTGTCTAAGTTTTGGCCAATAAATTTTTTTTCTGAAGAATGACCACATTTTTCTCAATGCCAAAATGTCCTTCCATCTGACTATAGTGGGCTTCCAAAATCATCTTTGAACGCTTGGTTGTAGGAACACAAATATGTCCCAGGTGGCATAAGATTCTTTCTTGAATGTGAAAATTGGTGACAATCGCGCCTGTACCCAAGATATGATAGCTGGTGGTGAAGTCCAGATATTGCTGATAAAGTTCAAGCCACTCAAATGCCTCATGTCCACAGGAATGGAGCACAATGGTGTGCAGCCAAAGGAGGTCGACTGAGGCAACCAACGACATGATTTAAGATACCTGAATTATACTTGATGTTGATATGGAACTGGTGTAGGTAGGTGGACCACTTTTGATGGTGGTCATTCTGCAATTCTCCTTGTGTCTATATGAACTGCGGAGGCTTGTGATCAGTATGTATGATTGTCTCTTTTCCAAAAATGTAATGTTTCCATTGACGACATGATTGTACAATGGAATACATTTCCTTTTCATAGGTGGGGTATTTCAAGACAGTATCTAAGAGTGTCTCACTATGGTATGCCACGGGATGATCTTGCTGAGTGAGAAATGTGTCCACAACATAGTCAGATGCATTTGTCTCAATATTGAATGGTTGTTGTAGATCAAGAAAGGAGAGTACTAGAGTTGAGCACAGGAAATCCTTTAGATCATCGAATTCTCATTGTTGTTCATTCCCCCACAAGAACTTGGCCCTACCACCTCCCTTGGTAACCTGGCCGAGGGCCCATGCAATATGGGAGAATCCCAACACAAACCATCAATAGAAGTTGGCTAGTCCCAAGAAGCTATAAATCTCGGTCAGTGTATTTAGGGATGGCCAGTCACAGATGACTTGGATCTTAGACAGATCAACATGTATCCCATGATAATAACCAATGTAGCCAAGTATTGGACCCAGTTCATGCCAAAAGAACATTTTTCCAAGTTGGCATATAGCTTGTGTTCCCATAGAGTGCTCAAAACCTACTGAATATGTTGCATGTGCTCCTCCCACGTTCTGTTGAAGATGAGGATTTCATCCAAATATACCACCATAAAGGAATTAGTGAAGGGTCTCAATACATCATTCATCAACCTCATGAAAGTGGTTGGTGCATTTGTTAAGCCAAAGGGCATGGCTATCCATTTGAAGAGACCTTCTTTATATTTGAAGGCTCTCTTCGATACATCAGTTGGTTCGATGGGAACCTGGTGGTATCTAGACTTTAGGTCAACCTTGCTGAAGAAAATTTCCCCGTTGAGTTAGTCAAAAAGGTCATCAATACTAGGAATGGGGTACCGATTCCTGACTATGATTTTGTTCAAGGCTCTGTAATCAATACAGAGTCTCCAAGTCCCATCCTTCTTCTACACCAGTACAATCGAGCTTCTGCAAGGGGAGGAGCTAGGTTTGATTTTCCCCTTTTGAAGAAGCTCTTGGATCTGACACTTGATTTCGTCATTTTCCATCAGCGAGTGATGATAGACTGGTCCATTAGGTAGAGTTGCACCATAGGTCAGATCAATTGGATGCTTGACTTGGCAGTGTGTCGATAACCCTATAGGTGAGGAGAAGATGTCTCTATATTATTCCACGATCCCATCCACTTGCTTCTGGTGCAAAGAGAGGATCTATGTAGAGGCCACGGATGTGGCGACAACCTTCTTCTTACGATGAGAATGGATCACAAAGAAGATGAACTTCCTTGTCTATGAGATGACAAGGTAGTTCTTTCAGATTCATCGCATCAATTTTTTGTTCAACGTTTGGTTTGCATCTTAAAACTCTTCCTGATGATGGACCACATTTTTTTGGTCCAAAACGTCTAATAAAAAACTAATGCGATCAATCCAAAAGAACTACCTTATCATAACACCCATCACAAAAGTATTAGAACTGAAATACTATGAGATGACCTTAGTGCATTTCTTAGCAGAGATTAAAGAAATAGCAGTAGGCGGCGCTAACTCTGGTATCTAGTACAATTGTCTACCCCAAGTAATAATAAAACTGTGGGGTCTAGACTCATACACAACATGATTCTTCCACAAATATGGTTGTCCTAAAAGAACATCACAAACTTCAAGGGGAGCGATGTCACATAGTACCTCATCTTTGAAAGGCTTGATGTCATAGGGCAGACGACATTGTTGGCTAACACAAAGATCTCTTCCTTGGCGAAGCCAACCCATGTTGTAGGGATGCGAGTGCAGTGTCATTGGCAGGTCCAACCACTTGACAACCTCTGCTGAAATCAAGTTCTTCTGACTATCTGCAACGCACCCACGAAGGGGAATTTTTTTTTTCTTTTGATTTTCTTAAAGGACAAGAACTCCATTCACGGTTCCTAATTTTGGAAGGTTAGAGGGTTAGTCTGATCTACTGGTCAAGGATCGTTCTCAACCCTATTGAGTTGGAGCAGCTCTTTGATTCCCTATTGAGACATATATTTAAACAACCCAAAGGTCCTCTCTATGAAACTCTGCCTATGTGACTAAGCACGAAGCATGAGCTTCACCTCCACATGAACGAGGGTTATGACCACACGCCTACATGAAAGTGTTTCGATACTTTTCATTTTGGGACTTCGACATATGAGCCACCCCTAACTCCCCAATTCTCGAGTTCCGAAAGGGGTCTAACGACCATTAGCTCCCTCTACTCGTGTGACCATTTCCATGACCATGGGCTTAACCTAAACGACACGTCGCATTTTGTGACTTTAGGATTTTCGATGCAAGGTGCCCCAACCCCTCCAAATCCCAAGCTCCGAAAGGGACTAATGTTCCCTAGATCCTCCCTTAATCTTACACCCATACGACCAATCACTACGAATTGGGGTTTATTCTTCGAACTCATCGGGACTTCGTGTTTCGTGTAGTTGGAACACAACCCAATGCCTATCTTTCGAAAACCCGATCCCCGAACTCCTGATATCCCTTCACCCAAATCAATAGTCATGGCTCTCCTGTGATCAAATGGCTTAGATCAAATCATCGGTTCAAGCCTCGTGAGTTCACAAAACTCTACCCTTTGACTTCCTTTAGGAGCGAGTCAGTGAAACAATGATCCTTCACCACGTGTCCTCTTCCGGTGGATGGTTCAAATTACTTTGGGACTTTTAGTACTTTGACAAGTCCACTCTCTCGCCTATACAAGGGTTGGGATCGACGACCAAGGTAGCTCCCGAGGGATCCTGGGATCTACGGCCTCAATCCCATCTCTCCTTGTCAATACTGAAGGGGTTGAGGCATTAACACCTATGCTCCTCCTCTAGATCGATTGGTCCTGACAGACCTGGGATACTTTCGAAAGGATCTCATCCATTCATCTACCAAATGAAAGGATGCTCCCTTTTGATAATTTGACTCGCTATCCTTTCTTAACTTGGGAAAAACAAATCAATCTCTTATAGATTCGAGCTTCTGTGATTCCGAAACCTTCAAAAACTAACTCCTTCTTGCTCAGGGTTCCCAGACTCGGGTCACCTGAACCTTCATATGATTCTTGGAAAAATTATCCCTACTATTAGTTGGGTTTTTGGATAAGGGCTTGGTGAATTTCAAAGTCTCTAGGTTACTGACCTGAATGAAGTGCCTTCCTAACTTACCGAGTTAGGATCTATGACACCGGGGTAAGGTAAACTCATGGGTTTGTCATAGTGGTAGCCATACCAAGGAGATTACTCTGACTTTGAGACATCATGCAATTCCCTGGGGAAGGTTCTTTCGAGGGATTAAACTAGAACATCATGAGAATCAGGAAGATGGGACGATTCTTAGTGGAATGGACTCATGTTCCAAACTTACTCATTTTATACAGAAAACAACTGTGGTATATAAGTATACATATGCATTCATTATTTCCAATCTAAAACACCAGGAAATCATAGCATATAGGAACCATGTATGGTCGTATAAAAATGAGAATGTATCCATGATATTCAATTCAAAGTGCAAGGCATAAAATACTTATTAGAACTGCAAGGCGTGATGCGACTGTTAAGAGGGGTGCTCATTTCCACCCAACCATAGGCTTAGTCACTCCCAACGGATTTATCACTGGCCACCCCCGAGCTTAGACCAATATGCTCTCAGATTCATTCTCTTACTTCCAACTCAACAAAAGTTAGGGACGAAGGTTACTCTCCTTCTACCTATATAGAAAAATAGACGAGGAGAAAGGTTACTCTCCTTATATTATGTTCAGAACTCCATCTGATTAGAGAGCTTAGGTTATGCTATGTGATCTGTGCCACCTCTCTCTTCCCACCCCCCTCCCCATGTTTTCTTTCTTGCATTCCTCTGCAATATTGTGTGTGCTACACATTTTCCCATCCGTGGTTAGGTATGAGAGCTTTTACAGATGGACAGTCCACCCCATCCCCTCAATAAATCTTGAGGAGCCTCCCTACCTACCATCCTAACAGAAATTAATTCCTAGGTCAGAGAGTTGTTTTGGTCTTGAGCAAGTAAAAACCAGTATGGTATTGGTTCGCTGGAAGTTAACGCAACCATTCCAGGTCCCTTCCACCACCTTTTCATTAGCCATCGTGGTCTCTTTTAGCACATCCCCTTCCCAGCAGTCATGCAACACATGTTCATAACATAATTTACATTCATCGACCTTTTATACAAAGGTCCATCAAATCAAACATTCACACCTTTGAGTTTGCCATAGTTCTCGGGCCAATATAGTTATATTTACCGACTAGGGGAAATAGGGTTTTACAATTCCCTCCCCCTTAAAGGAACATCATTCTTGATGTTCTATCTATCAACATGACGTGTATGTACATAAGTAAACAAAATCAGATGTGCATATTTCATGGCATCTTCCATTTTCCACATAGCCTCATCTGGACCAAAGTGTTTCCACTGCACCTTGACCTGTGCAATGGTTCGGTTTCTGAGTGGGGTTTCATTCCTGTCTATTATGCATTGAGGTTCTGGTAGGAATTATCCCTCTCATTACACCTGGATCATAGACCAGTCAATTATATTTTTAGAATCATGTACATATTTCTTCAACAATGAAACATGGAAAACATTATGTGCTTTTACTTTGGGAGGGAGTGCTAGCCTATAGGATATAGGTTCCACTCTATTTAGAACTTCAAAGGGTCCATAATACCAAGGTTCCAACTTGGAAAAATATCCCATCTTCAAGGAAATATTTCTATGCCTAACTTTGAGATAGACATGGTCTCTGATCTTGAATTCTCTGGGGGTTCTTTTCTGTCGGTGTAACTTTTCTGTTTGTTCTGAGCAATTTTCAGATTTTTCTTTATTTGAATCACTTGTTGTTCCATTTATTTCAACATGTCGGGTCCAATAGTAATTATGTTTACGGGATTACTCCAACTTACTAGAGTTTTTCATAGCCTACCATAGAGGACTTCGAAAGGACTCATCTTTAGTGGTTCTTGGTAATCATTGTTGTAGGAAAATTCCACCAGTGGCAGGTAACATTCCCACTTTTTAGGTTGATGCATTA
>JZKD02S2025536.1:109974-123017 GCA_000966675.3 Picea glauca
TATGAGCACCAACTCATAATGAGGCTACAACCTCTGTTTTGCAAGCTGCAACTTGCTGAGAGCACCAACTCTCGGTTTTCTCTAGCACCCACTAGAAGGAAGCACCAACTCCCTGAGTGTTTCCAGCACCGACTGGATGGAAGCACCAACTTCCAATCATACAGACACCAACCTGTAAAACAAAGAACAAGAGTTCTCCCTTGCACCACCGTGCCACCCTGGTTTCCCTGGCTGCAACCAGATGGAATCTACAACTCCCTGTGTTCAAGAACCCACTTGAACTTTTGAGGACAACAGTCCTCCCGAGCACCTCCCTACCTCCCTAAAATATTAATCTTTGAAACTTAAACTCATTACAGCGCAATAAAGTTATTCAATGGCTTACCAGCCTTGTCGTTGTTCTGTTGCACTTCTCTGCCCTGTCTGCATCAGTGTCTTCTGCAAACACCTTGCACTTTCTGTTCTTCTCCATTTATACTCTTTGCACCATGTCCCTTCCATGAAACCTTCCTCTGCTGTGTATTTCTACTCCTGTGCATTGCCTCCTTGATCACACTTCAATCTTTCTACACAGCGACCACAACAACTCCAACAGCACTGGCAACAACAACCTCATCTCTTCTCTGCACTGTGTACTTATAGTTTCTGTGCACCTCGTGCATGCAATGTGTGCCATCCTCTGCATGCTCACACCATGCCCATATCCTCCACCTCTCGAGTGCTCTGCCTGATACTCATGGTAACTCTTCAGCTTCTCTGACCCTTTTCCCACGCGTTCAACATCACTGGGTGTTATGCTGAGATTCCTCAGCCTCTCTGGCAGTTGAGACTCTTCGTCTTCTGTGTAACAGTCAAGCTCATCCTTTCACTTTCAATTACTAGCTTTTTCTTCCAAAGTAGCCAATCATGCACAGTCTGTCTCATTTTCTTTTACACACACCTCACCGACGGTTCCACTTCGCCTTTCCTCAGCCGAAACAAGAACACCTGTCTTAGCAACTAAAACGCTAACGGATTTTTCATTATCAATCCATATCTCTTCACGGATTCATAACTGAAGCGTTAATGTATGAGGAATAACAGCAACCCTCCGATCAATACTTGATCCAACGGTTCAGATCCCATCGGTATTTCACTCATCACGATTTCGGCATTCACAGTGTCGAGATGCGCATGTACTCGGAACCCCCGATTCTCCGATTCCTGATGTGCTCCTTTCCCGAGCTTTAGCCCCTTCTGGCTACACAATGGTCCATGTGACCAGCTATCACGTGACCACCACCATACCTCTCGAAAATGTGTGCTAGCCCTCCTAGCTAGAACATGGTCCATATGACCTGTCTCTGTGTGACCTTGGTCTTATCACTCCATCGGAGTTTCGGCACTTACGATGACATAATGTTTATGTCCATGGGATTCGCGATTTCTCGATTCGCGATGCGCTTCAGCCCTCCTGGCTGAGCCTTGGTCCACGTGACCGTTACCCATGACCTTTCGTCGGGATTTCAGGGTTTATAATGATAATGTGCATACATCCTTTCGACCCGCGATATGTCGATCCCTGACTTCCTCTGTACTCCTTACACCTGTCCTCCACTGACTCCTGGGTGGCCCACACGTTATATGCTTTATCGGGAAATCGCGTATCGTGATTTCGCGATATCTGATGTTCTAAGTTCTTGTCAATACAAAAACCTGATCCCCGAAATTTCGTGTAGTAAACAGATCAACGATCCAGATTATATTTAGATATGACGGTTTCTATTACATCGGAAATTCACTCATCGCAAAATCAGAATTCTTGATGCCCTCGATTCTTTGCATATTGAAATCCCGATCCCCGAAATTCCAATGAAGGATCAGATCAACGTTCCTGGTCATTTCTGGATTCAATGGCTGTGGTTAAATCGCGAAATCGCACATCATGATTTCGGGTTTCTCGTTGTTAAGAGGTTTTGACATTGCAAAGTGCCGATTCCCGATCCCCGATACTCCATGCAAGGATTTAACGGTCCAGATCTCATTCTTATCCAACGGTTGTGATTACATCGTGAAATCGCATATCGCGATTTCGGGGTTTTTGTTTTCATTGTTCATGAGACTCGTGGAACTTCGATTCCCGATTCTCCGATGAGAAAAATCAACGGTCCATATCTCATGCTTGCTTTAACGGCTGCGATCAAATCACGAAATCGCATATAGCGATTTCAGGGTTTTCGATGTCAAGTGAATTGGACATTTCAAAGTCCTAATCCCCGAATCTCCGATGAAGCCTCCTGGCTGCCACGCGTCCATACGAATGGACGGTCCAGATCCCGTCAGAATTTCACCTTGAATTTTCCTGATGATAAACCTTGTGCAGCTCCTGTCCGATATGACGGCTAGGATTCTCTTTCCAATATCCCGATGACTTGTCCGGGATTTCTCCTCTGCACAGTAGGGCTTAACCTCCGTGCACTTTCTACAGATCCTGTGGCTGATGGGTATCTGCTTCCAATCTGACGGCTCAGATCACTTCTTCTACACGCCATCTCCTGCGCTTAACATCTTCGCAGCTTTTCCCAATCCAAGAGCTGTCGGGATTTCCGAATGAGATCCGACGGCTCTCGGTCTCTTTCCTGAGCTTCCTGCGTGTATAAGAACGCTATTCCTCCTGAGCTTATTCTCCTCGAATCCTTAAAGGATTCCGACGTCTTCTTTTGATCATTCACCTCTTTGAACCTTCCATCTTCACTATTGTACTTAAGCCATCATCACTACTGTACTTGCCATCAATGACAAGTCTATGCTGCCTGTAAAACATGCCAACAATCCTTTGTACATTCTTCCTGCACCCATGCCATCTTCATTGTTGTACTTGCCATCAATGACAAGCATATGCTACCTGTTAAACATTTCCAAAAATCTTATAAGGTAAAAATAATGAGTAGGTTGTTCTCCAACCCACAAATTAATGGGTTGGATAATTTTTCCATGTCATCTTGATGATTTGCTCTCCAAAACCAATTGTAAAAAATGTTCAATTAAAAATAAAATTTCAGCCTTGCATGCTGTATTTTTAAAAGACAATGTAAGACATAACATTATCAAGTTTTACAACTTAATTATTTTTCAAGACCTCATAACTTACAAAAAACATAACTACCTCAGAACTTTCATTTTTTCAAATATAGAAATGGTTTTTAAGAATGTTTAATCTAATTTCTTTAGTTTATTAAATAGACCTTCTTAGTTAATTAACCGATGGTTAAGGGACATGGAAATCATCATCACCACCATAAATTGTATAATATGGTATAAATTAAGTAAGCTTTCATAAAAACTTTTATGATTTTTTGGTTATTATTAGTTATAAATACCTTTCATGGTATATCATGTCATGCTTCAATCCAACATATAAATGTGATGTGTCTATTTATTTTTAATACAAGGTAGATTATATCTGTAACACACCCAACCCCTTAAAGGGATTTTTAAGGAATGGGGCGTCAAAATTTCATTCTCCTTAAGTAATCAAATCCTCCATTCAGGGTCTTTATCACTTTTTTTTGGTCCAGAGATTTCCAACCACAGTCTCCATGCTCTAGAACGAGCTCAGGATGGGAAGGTATACCCTTCCCAAGTTCCTTGGGTGTTCATTGGTTGGGGGCCACGTGACTTCCATGTGGATCTGAATCATATGCTTCATCTCGAGTTCTCTGATGTACTGGAGTTTCCAACGCTCCTAAATCCATGGCGAAGATCCATCCACCAACCAATCCAACGACTGGACTTGACCCTCGGCTAACACACAAGCTAAAGGGGAATTCGACGTTCGACGCTCCGACCTTCAAATCTGAATTCCAGGCCTAGCCCCTTTGCTTCAACGACAGTGGCATACAACTGTGGGCTATGATCGGATGCTAAGATAATATGCACCTATTCTGGTGCTTCGATCTGGTTCCTTCTGTCAGAAAGAAACCTTGGGTTCGTTCTAGGCTCGTAAGACCCTCTTGTACTTCGCGATGACCTTCTGCAGCTATACCATGCTTCCATTCATGGGGGTGGTTGAGGTTTCAACTGCCTATCATTTTCTTATTATCTGTTCTCTTATCGTTCTCACATTCTTTCCTTTAGTGATATTATGGCTACTACTTTCAAGGATTCACCCCTACAGTTAGTTATTGGCAATTAAACAATGATACATTTACAATGTTCTTATGCCACAACATGGTAATCCTAATTAATGATTAATTACAAGTTGAGGGAAAGAAGTGTGTTGCAATACCCTCCCCCTTAAAAGGAACATTGTCCTTAGTGTTATTTCTCAGTAACACATGTCATGCCTTCCTCATTCAACCACTTCAGAAGTCTTGACCTTATTTCTCAGTGGGGTCCTTTTTTAGACTCTAAATATTCATCACCTAACTTCAATAATTCTTTGAAATCAAGCACATTAATCATAGTCTCATGTGAAAACATTTTACCATTGCATAAAATTTTTAGGAAAATTTCATAATCTAGCACAATACTTATCTGTGCAATTTGTGGATTTGTATCCACATGGATGTCTTGTTATCCGAGCTCTCTATTTTTCCTTGACATACCCATTGTGTGCATGATCCCAATCAATAGTTTACAAGAACTATCAGAGTCTTCTCTTCCTTGCCGTCACTCACCCTCCAAGCCGAGGCTCAGGCATCCCCTTCTCTATTATACAGTTTCTTTAGTGATCCATCTTGCCTTGCCAAAGTTTTCTCGCACAGGAAGAATCCCAGAGACTTTATCGAGCCTTACAGTCGAGGCGTCCCTCATAATTTATCTGTTGAGGCTTCCCTTCAGCTTGTGGTACCTCAACAAAACATATTCCAGGTGATCATGGATTACCACGGGGTTCTCATGGCTCAACAGTAGCCATTTTTTCATGCTTTTCATCTTGATGACCTTCATATTTCCTTTCTGGACATATATTTTCTTCTCACATATATCACAAGTATACAAAAATTCATGACATAATCAGAAATTCTAAATTGAGAATTTTCTTGTAGATTTGTCACCCAGATATGTCCAAATTCCACACTTTTTTTTCCAGATCTGTTCCTCATGGAACCCGATCCACCAATTATGGGACTTTCCTTCCAATGGTAGTTTGGCTCAATAGGAAATTTTGATCTTCCTTATGGGCTTACAAAACTGCCATATCCAAGACCCCTTTGCTTCCTGCACTTTCAACTTCAATTAGCCAAACAAATTGTTAGTTTCCCATGCACATATATTTTCATTGCACCTTTATAACGCCATCATAAACAATTCTTAAATTGTGCATGCTAACAATCAAATCACTTTTATCTCTTCGATGATACAAAGAAAAAGGAAATTCCATTCCTTACACATGCATCAGCATCAGTTCAATATATCAACTTTTCATAATGAAATTCAGATATCAATTGTCTTTAATGAATGTGCCAACATTCGTGGCCACATTCATACCCAATGCACCCTTGCATCGATTTTAGGTATCACTTTTCAGGTTAGGCACTCTTGCTAAGGTGTGTTTGAATTCAACCAACTTATTACCATATGGATTCTTTGTCCATATTTATTATTTTAGCATAACCATATTTTCTGCTCTGAATCAATCACAGCCCTAAAATCATCATTCATGAAACTCCAGGTTAACATGAATGTCTTTAAGAATTCGTTTGACATCCATATAATGTATGAAATATTTTTGGAAGGTCCTCCTTTCATGCAAACATGCATTTACTTGAGAAATTCCATGCAATGTGCTATCTATGAGCACCTTTGTTCCCTTAGACCCAGTCCTCGTGACCACAGTCTAACACAGAGTGTTAAACTCTATCTTCCTTGACTGGCCCGAAGGAACTCCTTTTTCTCTCCATGCAACAGAGAGTTGTGACCTCATCTCTATTCTTTTCAGGCATTATCCTTTCGGCTCCTATGTTCAAGCACTATGATCCTGGATAACTCCTTTGTCTACAAATCAACGGTGTAGATCTATTTTCCCCAGATCCAATGGACGCAAGGGATTGTGCAACCTCAGCTAGCTTGTGGTTTAATTCTCCTTCTAATATCCGCAATGAAAATGGGTCATTCGATCTATGATCAGATCCCAGAATCAAAACAATGTTATATTGATTTTAAATTACAGGTACAGGTCTCGATGTTAACCCGTGGGCATATGCAATCTCCGTAATGACTGTGGGCCATCGATCTTAGCCCTCGATCAATTTTAATCACACGATTTTCAGATAATAAAAGTAATGCCAACACAAAAGTGTTTGACTGAGAATTTAGGTTGATACAGAGCTTCGATGTGCTAAAATCAACCAAAAACCCAATCACAGTATGATTTTTACATGACATTAATGTGTGGGTTCCTTGCAGGTTCGCCCACTGATCGTTCATAGATCGGTGGTTCACAACGATTTTGGAATCCCAATATGCTCGCTCTTTATGAGAGAGTTCAATATTCGCAGTATGAAAAGTGCTCACCCAACTCTTTTAATCTTGGTCGTTGATTCTTCGCCTCGACAAGATCAACAATGTTGGTTGATTACGGGTCGTGAACTAGAACATCCATTAATTTCACCTTCGTGCTCCGCAATTATTCCCAATCATCGATCTTTGTTCATAGATCAACGGTTGACAGTGATTGCGGGGCCCAATATGGAAATTGTTTGCCTGACTCTGTCTAATCGTGGTCGTTGATCTTCCACCCCAACAAGATCAACGATGTTGGTTGATTGTGGGCTGTGAAATAGCACGTCCATTAATTTGACCTTCGCGCTCCGCAATGATCCCCAACCATCGATCTAATCAAATGACTGGTGTTTGATTCGTTAACTCCAATGGATACCGAAGTCGATTTGACGACTGTGATCGGTCTTCCCTCCGATGAGAGACTCACATTCATCTCTTTTGTCAGGTCCTTGATTAACCTAATTTGATTAGGTTTTCTTCCTGAATCATACTCTACTTGGGTATCCATGGCATACAAATTCCTTTTGAAAATTTTGTGCATAATGTTAAGACAATAAAACATTTTCATACATTTCCTAGCACATCTTTATGAACTTCATCACATTATCCTTAATGTTTTCATGACTGCAACACAAACAAATCTCGATTGTTTCTACATCAATACAACCACCATCACTATGGTGCCAAAACATTTACTTTCATCTATGTACCAACTCTCTCATCCTAGAGAAAATATAATACTCAGCGAGAAAATAATTGAGGGCTCTCCCCTTTTTCCAATTCTTTCTACACCACCTGAGACTTTTCAACCCAGCTGAGTTATCTCTAAAGGCCTCACTGCCTTTTTTTAACATGGATTCAACCAAGCCTATTCAATCAAACATACTCATTTATTCATTCATTAATATTCTATCCATTACATGATGATTTCAAAATGTAATCCAGGATTCTTATATATATATATATATATATATATATATATATATATATATATAACATTTTATCTCACTACTTAGTTTCGTGACAATTATTAAGGTTGTGACTCTGATCTCTTGACAGAGTTTTCACATAGTTCTTCCACAGGGAACTCCCTCAACATGCAACTTCCTTATTGCACATCCATCACTATCTGTGATGGCCTCAAGCTTGAGTTAGCTTTAGCTATTTACGAAATATTCCATAAGGAATATACATGTATCTTTGTGATGCACCCAAATTATGTATTCATACATGTTCTGGTTTTGTTAACTTACATCCATGATGTACTTAACCATATGAAAAATTGAAATTCTATGTGTAGCTTCCATGGGCATATTTCATAGCCTACATACATCTCTATTTTAAAATTAGTCAACTCATGATTGTTCCAACTCATTCTTATGTGATCCTCAAGGAATAATCATTTGCCTCTTATCCTGACATAGACCATCCTTTCTCATTTAATCTTTCATTTATTTATACTCGTATTTCCTGAGGGAATGGAGCACATTCCTCTTAAGCTATCATTCAAAACATAAATTTAATGACTCTTAAAAAAAATGGAGTCAACCATGCGTCTATGGTGTTAGCACCAGAAGTCACCTATGGATTCCTGCAGAGGTAAGCCCGATAACCATTAGTATTTTATGTCACAGGTTGGTTATAAAAAGGTCAAATGGGCGCAATCTCAAGAAAATATCGTCTTAACTCAAAAGATGGACTGATATGCACAAGAAGGTGAGGTATGGTTTAAATTCAGTCAGTAGTTTGTATTAAGGGTGAGTAGGAGGAAGAATTCAATGAAGAATCTAGAGGTCTGCGATGAACATCAAGCTTTCCATCAGCCTAAGGAAGAAAAACTTAAACACAAGGTCTTCTTGAATTCAAATTTCAAAGGAACTGAAAGAAATTATAACAACACAATAATCAAAATTTCATCAGAATGCAATAACAATAATTTAAGTGAATTAGTCAGTCATGAAATCTTTCAGTATCAGAGGGAAACAAGAGGGAGCAAGAAAGATGGATTTCATTAAAAAAGAAATCTCAAATTACAAAGCATAAGAAGAGAACCAACGTGTTCATTAAAACTTTACAAATTGGGAGCTTTTCTCTACCATCGACCATTACAAAATATAAAAAACTGAGTATATATACTCAAAGAAACTTGCTCCTTACATAAGCATGCTCTGGTCACTCCATTCAAGGCTTGGCGTCTGCATCTTCTTCTGACATGGTGCACTTTCATTCTTCTGACAGATGCAAGATCAGATCGTTATGGTCTTCACGCAAAAATCCATGACAGGGAACCTTGGCTGACAATCTGCCTTCCATGGCCACATTTTCATGCTTTCCATTTATGTGGTGAAATGCAGTTTCAACCACCTCCCCATTTTCATTAACTGCTTTCATAGGGATTAGGGTGAGACTTGACACCCATGAATGTTCCAGGCAAGCTCACGACTCCTTTAAGTCAATTCTGGTGCCTCGAGGCCATGTAGATATTTCTTGGTGACAAACTTGGGTGCTTTACTCCTTGGTGCAACTTGTTTCCTTGCCCAGTGTGACCTCGGTCCATGACCTCATGCTTATCTCAAGCGCGTCGTGATTTTGCGTTTTGCGAAATCATGCTACGTTCTAAACTTAAACCTCTGAGTCACGAAATTGTGAGATGCGTCCCCTTTGATCGAATGACCCAGATGACATTGGCACTTTGGGACATCGCACTTTGTGAATCTTCAAAACTCTTCCTTCTTACTTTCCTGACTCGCGAAATCGCGAAAAGCTGATCCAACGGTCTAGCTTTCTTCTTTGATTAGCGGCTGTGATCTTATCGTGATTTCACATTTTGCGAGTTATGATGACGTTCTCCTTGACCGCTCCATCTCGAGAAACCATGAAACACTAATCGCACATAATGTGTCCTTCGCAGCACCAATGGCTAGGATGGAGCTTGTGATTTCAGACCTCTGGCGCTATATTTTGTGCAACTGCAGGATCCCAATCACTCGATCGTCGTCGATCTGATTTTTCTCTCTCACTTGATTTGAGTCCACATCAAATCGCTTCAAGGGTTGTGCTTGGTGGTCATGATCGCGACCTGTGAACAATTACTTGGATGACTGGCTGAGGGATCGGGAAAACAAAAGGATCAGTGGCAGAGTAAATAAGAAGCGTGATCGGCCTTAGGGAAAACATGAAAGCTAAGGCCCGATATTCTTTAGGCAAGCGGCTAAGGAAAAACAAGTATATCAAATGGGTGAAGACAAATAGTTGAAAAATATGAGCCAAAAGAAAAACTTACAATCGAGTTTGCAAAGGGAGAGAAACAGGAAAAATTACAGACCTAGGTAGAAACCATAGACTCACAAGACACTGTCAAGTTTATGTGCTACCATTAGGCTCCATGGGGGATAGATTCCTCCCTGTAAGGCTCTAAGAACTCTTTTTGCGGCTTCAGTGCCTTAGTTTTGGGTTATGGAGTCTTCTATTAAAAACAAAATAAACATAAAACATGAACAATATTTACAATGGTGGGGCGCTGACTGTGGCTTCAAAAAAACAACATTTTTGGGAAGTGCTCATTTATAGGGCCACCAAAAAATCCGTCTCCCTCCAAATTCTTCAACCTATAAGTGTTATTTGGGAACTTTTCAAAGATTTTTAAGGGGCTGATCCAAAGGGCTTCAAATTTTCCATGCTTTCCCTTGTCCTATCTGGGTGCATCCCATTTGAGTACAAGATCTCCCAGTCAAAAAATCCTCCTTACTTCTCTTCCTGTCAAAGGTAAGCTTGATCCTTCATTGACGGTCATGTGATCTATCCATTATATTCTCTCTAGTCTCCTACACTTCTATCAGTTGATGAATCCTCTTGATCATGTCATCAGGCTCTTCTTGGCAGTCTTGGAAGAACTTCGCCACAAGAAAGGTGATCTGAGAAGAAAAAATTGCTTCAATCCCATATACACACTAGAAAGGAGAGATGCCCAAGGACCGCTTTGTTGTCACTCTATCAGCCCACAAAGAAAATTTGAAGTTTGAATCTCATGCTTTCTTGTTATCCTCTAGCAGTCTTTTGATGATATTTAATAGGATTTTGTTAGAGGATTCTGCTAATCCATTTCCTTGGGGGTAGTAGGGGGTAGAGTGGATCAATGCAATCTTGAACTGCTCACAAAACTTGATCAGCGCTTCATCCTTAAAAGATGAAGCATTGTCAGTGATGATTCTGGTCGAGCAACCAAACCTTACTATAATATCCTCTAGAAAACCAATTATCACCCTATGGGAAGCGTTCCTAGTGGGGATAGCCTCTATCCACTTAGTGAAGTAATATTTTGCAGTTAGGATCCACCTGTGTTGACCACTTGAAGGAGGATGAATCTGCCTGATAAAATCCAGTCCCCAATGTTGAAAGGGTCCTGAAGCTAGGACCAGTTTCAATGGCAGAGACTTGAGTTGTTGCTTCCCAGAGAATTTGTAGCATTTGACACAGCCCCTGATTTTCGCATAGACGTCAGTGAATAGAGTAGGCCAATAGTACCCAACCCTGAGAATTTTGTAGACAGTGGTTTTCCAGAAGAGATGTCCCCCACATAGGTCGCTATGGAAATCCAACATGATCCTTTGGGCCTCTAGTGGGTCTAAACATTTCAGAAGCACTCCGAGAGGGTCTTTCCAATACAAAACATGATCAATAAGACAATATTTAATTTCTTTGAGCTTAAGAGCTCTTTCCTTGATTTTTCCCATACCGTCAGGAGGCCTTAACTATCACAAAAAAGATTTAATATTTTTATCCCAGGCGCATCCTACCAATGGAGGGTTGTCCTGAGGGATGTTATCAGACAACTCATCTCACTGATTTTCTTAGAAAATCTCAATGAAATTTACCCTCAAATATTTACAATTAGATTCAGCCAATAGCTTGGCTAAACCTTGGCCTTTAACTAGCTTGGTGGGTTTTATTTCCAGATCAAATTCAAGGATTATGGCAATGCACTTGCTCCTTCTCCCATCTATGTTGGGATGAATGAGAATGTCCTTCACAAAAGCTGAAGGAACATACACAATGATTTTTGAATGAAAAATATAGACTCTGAAAGCTTTGATAGCTTTCACCAAGGCATAGGCCTTCTTTTTCATGATGTCATATCTGACCTCTGCATCTCTTAGTGCTATGTTGAAAAATAAAATAGGTTTCTCCATCCATTCAACATTTTTCTGCAATAGAACAACTACCACCGTATCAAAAGAAGCAAAAGAAACATCAAAAAATATTTGGAGTAATCAAGATTGATCAGCACATGTGCCTCTGTCAATGTTTTTTTGATTTGGTTGAAGGAATCTCTGGGCTCAGCAGTCCATTTTACTTCATTCCATTTCTTGAGCATGGAGGTGATATGTTTCACCAATTTGGAAAAATTTGAAACAAACCTTCTCAGAAAATGAATTTTGCCCAGGAAAGATTGAACCTCCTCCTTGGACCTGGGAAGAGACAAGGATTGAATAACTTCCACCCTTCTTGGGTTGATCTTGACCCTATCGTCTGATACAATGTGTCCAAACAATTTTCCTTCCGGTATAGAAAATAAAGACTTCTTGGGATTTAGGGAGAGACCAAACCTCCTGCATTTCGAGAAGACCTATCTTAGATGTTGACAATGTTCTTTATCAGATTTGGAGAAGACTATTATTTCATCCAAATAGATGACCACAAATTTATCTCTTTCTCCAATGAATGTGATGTCCATGGCTCGCTAGAAGGTAGCTCATGTGTTCATCAATCCAAAGGGAATTTTGGCATACATGAATGTGCTACAAGGAGTGGTGAAGGTTGTATTTTATCTGTCTTCGGGCATGATAGAGATCTAGTTGTAGCCAAAAAATCTATCAATCATGGAAATTTTGGATGCACCTTTACCCTTCGAAATATGTGTTCCATCTTTAGCAGTGGGTAATTTTCCTTCTTAGAGTTTCTATTCTGATTTCTGAAGTCCACACACAGTCTGATTTCTCCATTTTTCTTTCTCACTGGGACTAGGTTGGCTACCCATTGATAATATCTTAAAGGGACAATGATTGTGGTGTTCAACAACATCTTTGCCTCCCTTTCCATAATAGGCATCAACATAGGATTTATTTGTCTTAATTTATGCCTAAATCGTTTGGCCTCCTCTTTCAATGGGATCTTATGCTCAATGAAGGCTGTGTCGTATGTTTTGAGGTCTTCATAGGTCCAAGCAAACACATCAGAGAATTCCTTTAATAAATCAACATACTCTACCCTCTGCTCCCTTGACAGGATGCTTGACATCTTAATGAATTTAGGATCCTCTTCTATGCCAATATTGCAGTCATCTACCTCAATATCCTGAGTTGGGCCTTTAAAATTTACTGGCACATCGTTCCCATTGAAAAATCTTTCTAAAGCAACTAGTCCCTTTGGAATGTGGTTTCTAGGTAGCTGAAAAATATGGTGATTAACAATTTTATTCAAAAATACTTCAGGGGGAGGGTCACCTTTGGAATCATGCTCCTAATCAATGTGTAATGTAGAGAACTCATCAACCAATTCAA
>JZKD02S2025536.1:141454-165766 GCA_000966675.3 Picea glauca
TGAGAATTATACCAAACTTATGATCTCATGAGTGGTATTGGAACATCAACATTCTGCGGGTGGACTGTTTAAGCAAGGGTTTGGACAAAGGGAACTTGATGAAGCTGTTGCACTCTCATCTATGGTTGTAAGTTTTCTTCATTATTGTTCTTATGAATATAATATTCTTGGCCTGTTTCTTTCAATTCTGTGTTTGATCTCACATGAATTTGTCTCTAATAGATAGATCTATTTCAAACTAATCTCAGTAGAGTAGGAAGTTGTTTGTACTTTTGTTTGTCTACAGGGCTTATCAAGGAGTTCAATATTGGAGCTCAACTCGGACCGTGCAGGGACAAACACCGACAAAAGGTACTTATTTTCTCTTTCCTCCTCACATATTATTTTATCTAGATCTAAAAGGAAGTCAGTGACCATGATAAGCATCTTCTGTCTTAAGAGTTAAGAGTCTAGCTCTCAAGAGGATATCTACCTGTCTGTAGGGAGATTTTCCTTGAACAATATGGCTTCCTGACAAGGTGATACAAAAACTACTTCGGAACCAACACCTTCTTTAGAAGAGGCTCCGTTGAAGAAAATATTCCACACAGAAGTAGTTGGGGGAGGTATTTCATGAGAGGAAATGGGTTTCTTTCTGATTTCAAGAGGAGTTTCAAGAGCATCAATGTGTTGTAACAAACTAGATCCCAAATCAATGTTGAGTGAAAAGATAGGATGATTGGTGGGGTTTTCTTCAACACTGATGATGTAGGCCAACTGAGATTCTCTATACAATCTTCTATGTTCCCCCCCCAAACACAGGAATGGTCCCATATGTGAGGTCCATATGCAAGGTTCCCCCAAGTCTTTTTATCAATGATCTTGACAACAACATGCCGAATTTTGAGGGAACATCAACCACCATGATATCCATGACCACTCTCTTCATGGGAAATTGAAACAAGGTCACAACCAGATCTTTGATGACCCCAAGACATTGCACTCTCCTTGAATCAAAACAATACAAATCATGATAAGCCTTTTTGGGCAGAAGATTATGGGATGACCCTGGATCCATCAAAGAGTTATGCAACACCTTATCATGTATGTTTAATGATGTATAGAAGGGAGGGGATGAATTATCTCTATCTTCTACCATAGGACCTGAGATGACTGCTTTCTTTTCATCTTGAAGATTTACTGAGTCTGTGGAATGACAAGATGGCTCAGACTACAACAACTTGGCGAGGGATTTTTTGAAATCTTCATGCTTAATTAGCTCTAAAAGGGGCACAGAGATTATGATATTTTGAATTTCATGCTCAAAATTAAAAGAGGAAAGGTGCTTCAGAACTTCTCTCACTTCTGGGAGAGGGTCTTTGGGTATCGGTGAGGGGTTCTGAGCTTTCTTTTCTTTGTTTTTGTTTGTTGCATGTTTGGCAGGCTTCTCTTCTCTGGGAGTTGGATTAGGGACATCAAAATTCCCTTCTTTATTCTTAGACCGGAGGTTGTATTTGCGGGGACCACTATTTTCCTTCTCCCCCTTACTCAACTCATTTATTTGACTGTCTATAAGGGACTCATATGCAGATTGAGTTAAATGGGGAAAAGGGGAGATGTCTCCAATGCAATGAATTTCAGGTTCAAGCTCTTCTTCTTCCATCTCTTCATCAACAACTAGGCTATTTTGAAGAGGTTTTTGGATTTTTTGATCATCCCTCTCTCTGTTTATGGGCTCTCGTAGGAGTATCTGAGGGGATTTGTTTGGTCTTCTGAAGTTGGATCTATTATCAACATTTTGGACATTCTTATAACCTTTCTTCCCTTCTAATTTCATCTTCTCCATTTCTGCAAATAGGTACTTCACCATATTGGTCAATTCATCTACTTGAGTGTGAGATGCAGAAGAACCAGAGGTTGAGGCCTCAAATCTCCCCCTTCCTCAATCTCTGTTAGCTTTATTTCTAAGTCTATCAACTGCTATCACATTAGATTCTACTTCTAGGGATTCATATTGCATAAGAGTCAAGGAGGTGGCTCTTCTTTCTCTTAACAGGAGGAAGAAATCGAGGTCAAAAGAACTATCATTAGTGATTTTGGCAGAGGCTTCTATAGGCTTTATCTCAGCAGGGATTTTATTGTACATTTTGTTGAATCTTTTGGAGAAGTCAAAGAGAGATTCTCCCTCTTTTCTCTTTAGGGACCCAAACTCGGTGATATAATACATAAAAAAAAAAATTATCCCCCCACTGCCTCAAGAAACATCATCCAAGGCTTCAATCCCATCAATAGATCCAGGGGTCAATCCCCTAAACCATTTCCTAACCTCACCATCAAGGCTCTGAACAAAGATTGTCATCCAAACATCTTCATTCTTAATATTCAGATTGTCTGCATAACTATAGAAGGCATCAAGGTTTTCTTTGGCAGTTATGTCTTCCTCTCTCGTGAACTTAGGCATATACTTTAGGTAATCTCCAGCATAAAGAGAGTTTATGGGCTGATGTAGGACTAGAGGGGAATATCTTGCAGCCACTATGGCATCCATTCTGTTTCTATGGAGATTGGCACCTACCATAGGGATAATAGGTGGAGGAGAACTAGTAGGGGAAGGGGTTCGAGTAGGGAATACTAGAACTAAGATTTCGAGAGGAAAGGGAAAGACCATAGTATTTGAAGAAAAGACTACAGGGCTTGAGGGAACAGGAGTTTATGTAAAACCAGTAAGTCTAACAGGAGGAGGGTTGGTATAGCCTGGAGTGGGAAAATATTCTACAGTCCTAGGTCTAAAACTTGGTACAGATTCAGGGGAGAGAGGAATGACAAGGACTTATCCCTCCAATCTCAGACCAGGAGGGGAAAACTCAACAGGAACACTACAAAAATTTAAAATTATAGAAACTCCAACAGAGGGTGTAGCAGGAAAATGAGAAATAACTATTGGAGTTTCTATAGGAGGATGGTCAAAATTATAAGAAACACATGGTTCAGCAGCTGAAGTACCTTCTTGAATCGTCTTTATTCTTCTGACAATTTTCTCTGGGTCGGCTTCAGGAGTTGCTAGAGGTAGCTTTGGAGTAGACCTTGTGTGTCTGCCCCTAGAAACCCCAGCTGAAATAACGGATTCATCATCGGATTCATGTCAATGGAGTCACCACAGTGGAGTCTCCAGGTGCACATTTGCAATCTTTGATGTACTAGGTTCTGATGCACCTTCAAAACCAGTAAGCTTTGTCATTCAATCTTAGGGAAAATCTTCAATTTCATCCCCGACAACGGTGACATAAATGTTAGCACCAGAAGTCATCTCTGGATTGCTGCAGAAGTAAGCCCGATACCCTTCAGTATTTTATGTCATAGGTTGGTTATAAAAAAGTCAAATGGGCACAATCTCAATAAAATATCGTCTTAACTCAGAAGATGGACAGATATGCACAAGAAGGTGAGGTCTGGTTTAACTTCAGTCAGTAGGTTGTAGTAAGGGTGAGGAGGAGGAAGACTTAAGCGAATAATGTAGAGGTTTGCAGTGAACATCAGGCTTTCTAGCAGCCTAAGGAAGAAAAACTTAAACACAAGGTCTTCTTGAATTAAAATTTCAAAGGAACTGAAAGAAATTATAACAACACTATAATCAAACTTTCATCAGAATCCAGTCACAATAATTCAAGTGAATCAGTCAATCATGAACTCTTTCAGTATCATAGGGAAACAACAGGGAGTAAGAAAGATCACATTAATTAAACAAGAAATCTTAGATTACAAAGCATATCCAGAGAACCAGTGTGTTCATTAAGACTTTACAAATCGGGAGCTTTTCTCTACCATCAATCGTTATAAAATATAAAAATTGAGTATATATACTCAAAGAAACTTTTTCCCTACAAAATCATGCTCTGGTCACTCCATTCAAGGCTTGGCATCTGCATCTTCTTTTGTCAGGGTGCACTTGCATTCTTCTAACATACTCAAAATCATATCGGTATGGGCTTCACGTGAAAATCCATGACAGGGAACCTTGGCTGACAGTCTTCCTTCAACGACTAGAATTTAATGCTTTCCATTTATGTGGTGAAATGATGTTTCAACCACCTCCCCATTTTCATTAACTTATTTCATAGGGATCAGGGCAATACCTGACACCCATGAATGTTCCAGGAAGTCTCACGACTCCTTCGAGTCAATTCTGGCACCTCGAGGCCATGTAGATATTTCGCAGTGACCAACTCGGGTGATTTACTCCTTAGCGTAACTCTTTTCCTTTCCCAACGTGACCGCGAGCCATGACCTCTTGCTTATCTTAGGTGTGTCGCGATTTCGTGTTTCGCGAACTCATGTTGTGTTCTATACTCAAACCTCTGAGTCATGAAATTGCGATGCTCGGATCAGGTGAGACACGCCCCCTTTGATCGAATGGTCCAGACAACATCGACTCTTCGAGATATCTTTCTTTGTGAATCTTTAGAACTTTTCCTTCTTACTTTCCCGACTTGCAAAATCGCAAAAAGATGATCCAATGTTCCAAATTTCATCTTTGATTAACAACCATGATATTATCACGATTTCGCATTTCACGAGTTCTGATGACTTGCTCCTTGACCACTCCATCTCACGAAACCACGAAACACTGATCGCACACCACGTGTCCTTCGCAGCACCAACGACTAGGATGGACCTCGTGATTTCGGACCTCTGGCACTATATTTGGTGCAACTGTAGGATCCTGATCACTCGATCGTCATTGATCTGATTTTTCTCACTTGCTTGATTTGAGTCCACATCAAATCACTTCAAGTGTTGCACTTGGTGGTCATGACTGCAGCCTGTGAACAATTAGTTGGATGACTAGATGAGGGCTTAGGGAAACAAAAGGATCAGTGATAGAGGAAAAAATAGGGGTGATCGGCCTTAGGGAAAACATGAAGGCTAAGGGCCGATATTCTTCAGGAAATCAGCTAAGGAAAAACAAGTACATCAAATGGGTTAAGAAAAACTGTTGAAAACTATGAGCCGAAAGGAAAGAAATAGGCAAAATTACAGACCTAGGTAGAAAACATAGACTCACAAGACCCTAAAAATTTTATGTGCTAACATATGCTATTCACTTAATCTTGGGAAGTGCAATTCTTGCCTTACATATCACTCATCAAGGCAGCCATATTGTGCCTTTAGTATACATATATCCTTACATCATACATGTGCATCACTTTCATATTTAAAATCATTCATACCTAATTGGTATTACTATCGGGCTTCATATCAAGAAGCTTCACCATACATTAAATACATGTACTCAAGCATAAACACCCACAAACCTAACCAAACATTCATCATGTAAGATCATTGCTTGCACCCTTTCCATGTCATGCATGCACATGGGCGTCTCAGACTTCTAGATCCTCCTCCAAGGATATTGCTGCCATGCTTATGACAAGCCTCATAGAGATACTCAACACTAAGTTTCCCTCTCAGTTGAGATCTTGCAGTCATTCACATGATATCCACATGGAAGTTGAATCAGACATAGTCATAACTAGGTTCCCTTTTTATATGATAACAATTAGCAAGAAAAAACTCTTACCTCAACCTCCATGAAACATTACCCAACTTATAAATACAATCTGGGAAATTATAACCATGCCCAAGGTAATAGAATCAACCAATTTAGCTTCCAACTATATCTATATGGCTACTATCCACCTCTGGATGTCAATCTGAACCATTAGGCTTATAAAAGTGCTCCAACGCTTTCTTTACTACATTCAAGATCAACCTTTAGTCAACCATTTTATCTTAATTTTAACAATTTAATGTCTAATACCTTTTGGACTATTCCCTTAGAGCCCAAATGCAATTTCAAATTATGTTACTTACTGAGTATCCTAGTTCAGAAATTTAGAGTATCTTTAGGTCAATATCGGTCTTGACCATTACACCTAGAATTATTCCTTCTATTCAGCACAGTCAGGGACGGAGGCCACTCTCCTCCTTCCACAAGAACTTTGGCAGATTAGTTTCATATCCACCAAGCAAGGGAGGCTGTTGTGATTTCTCACTCAATCAGTCTATATTTCTACATATTCATTTATCAGCTTGATTAGAAAAAACCTGTCCAACAATTCCTATATCCATAAGAAAAATTTGTTTCTCAATTCACTTTGAAACCTGAGAGCTATGCATATTCTCCCTTTTCAGGGAATGGTCACCAGACTCATTCCTCTCTTTAGTAGAGGTTATCTAAGCCTATTAGGGATGCAGTAAGATAGTGTGTTACCCTTTAAATTCCTCCATAAATAATTCCATACGACTCGTGCATGAGCCCAAGTAGGCCAAGTGTTGTTGTCGTGCTCTGATACCAATTTGTAACACACCCAACCCCTTAAGGGGATTTTTAAGGAATGGGGCGTCAAAATTTCATTCTCCTTAAGTAATCAAATCCTCCATTCGGGGTCTCTATTTCTTTCTACTTGCCTGGATATTTCCAACCATGGTCTCTATGCTCCGGACCGAGCTCAGGACGATAAGGTATACCCTTCCCAAGTTCCTCGGGTGTTCATTGGTTGGGAGTCACATGACTTCCATGTGGATCTAACTCATATGCTTCATCCTGAGTTCTTTGATGTACCAGAGTTTCCATCACTCCTAAATCCATGGTGAAGATCCATCCACCAACCAATCCAATGATTGGGCTTGACCCTCGGCTAACACACAAGATAGTGGGGAATTCAACGTTCGATGCTCCGACCTTCGAATTTGAATAACAAGCCTAGCCCCTTTTCTTTGATGATAGTCACATACAACTGTGGGATATGAATGGGCACTAAGATAACATGCACCTATTATGGTGCTTTAGAGCTTCGGGCTTCAGGTATTTTCAAATCACCACACGCTAATTCCTTCAAAATACAAAGTGGAAATGTTTTGAAATGGCATAAAGGGATCAACGCTCCCTACTCTCATTCGAGATCAATGACCCATGATGACTTTAGGCCTCTAGGCTCCGATGGGATCCAAAAAGACACTTCGCAAAAGGGATCAACGCTCCCTACACTCTTTCGATATAAATGACCCACGATGACTTCGGGCCTCCAGGCTCCAGTGGGATCCAAGAAACCACTTCGAATAAGTGGTAAACCTGTGAAATGACTTATCATGGGACACTTATCCTCTGGGATCAATGGCTCAGGTGAAATCCAGCCTTTGGTCCTTTGGGATTTCTTGTTCCACTTTTCTCCGAAGTGGCTATCCTCTATAGTAACATATCGCTCGCCACATGTCCCCAAACGACAGGTAGTTGAGATTCTGTCCATTACTCCGGGATTCAGGGATTTTCAAAGAACCATGCTTCTAGTCCTCTAGGGTGGATCTCCTTCGGAGTTAACAATCTACTGAAATGCATCCTAGTTGATGGATGGTTCAACTCTCCTCTGGCTCCCTGCGACTTCAAGAATCTTGAACCTTCTACACATGCTTCCTTCTAGGGTGTTGAACCTCCGGAGTACAAGATATTGTGCTATGTGTCTCCTAGAGACAACAACTAGGATGGACTTCGACACTTCAGGACTTCAGCGATTTCACCTGCTCCTTGCCCATAAGCTCTTAGAGTGTTGAGTCTCTGGACTAAAGGATCTATCACCACATGTCCTTTATGATGGACGATCAATATCTACTCTAGCCTTCATGGATTCAGGAGGTTGGTTCACTCCTTGACTGAAATATCTCGGAGTTGGTCAGCATTGGGCTGACCATAGCCTAGATCTGACGGTCTTGATCTTCCCACATAGAATTATCTGGCGACACCTATCCTCTGTGATAAACGACTCAGGTGAAATCTAGCCTCCGGGCCTTCGAGAGTTCTTTTTCCACTTTTCTCCGAAGTGGCTATCCTTCATAGTAACACATCGCTCGCCACACATATCCAAACGACAGACAGTTGATATTCTCTCTGTTACTCTAGGCTTTAGGGATTTTTGAAGCACCATGCTTCCAGTCCTCCGGGGTGGATCTCCTCCGTAGTTAATGATCTACTGACATGCTTCCCAGTTGACAGACAGTTTATATCTCCTCCATCTCCCTGTGACTTCAGAAATATTCAACCTTCTACACCTACTTCCTTCCAGGGTGTTGAACCTCCAGAGTACAGGATATGCTTCCAGGTGTCTCCTAGTGCCAACAACTAGGATGGACTTCAACACTTCGGGAATTCGGTGATTTCACCCGCTCCCTGCCCATAATATCTTAGAGTGTCCAGTCTTTGGACTAAAGGATCTATCACCACATGTCCTTTATGATGGAAGGTCAAGATCTACTCCATCCTTCAGGGATTTGGGAGGTTGGCTCAGTCCTTGAATGAAATATCCCAGAGTTGGTCAATGTCAGGCTGATCATGGCCTAGATCTAATAGTCCTAATCTGCCCACATAGACCCTAGATCGAAGACTCGTAACCTCCTCTCAGGGTCCCACTGTTGTGCCACGCTTGGAAACCTCATCACTTGAAACGTGCATCCTCATGTACTCTCGACATGATGCACACATTCCCTCGATTGAACAGTCAAGAGAGGTCCTGAAGGATCCATAGATCCACGGTCCTCATTACTTCGTGACTTCATCCTTCAGGGGTTTTGGTATTATTAAACCTTTGTTCTCCCGAAGCAGTCAACGTCGGGATAACTACCTCATATATCTGACGGTCAGGATAGCTCCTGGGCATCTTCAGATATATGACCCAGATTAACTTTGGGACTTTGGAGGATTCACTTTCGTTACGACGAATATGCCCAATTTGTCGGACTCACGAAGTCTAAGGGACTCAAGGGATTAATGCCCGTGTTCCTTCCCTAGATTCGACGATCATGAAGGACTTTAGCTCCTCCCAAAAGAATCTCTTATGCTCGTCTTCCAAATGAAAGGATCTTCCCTTTGCAAGACTTGAATCTCAGTATCCTTCCTAAGCTTCATCAGCTCTAAAATACTTAGGCACTTTGCGCCATTTCTCCTGAACTTAACACTTAGAGGAATTATTTCATGCACCCCTTACGCTCATTCATCAATTCTAGAAATTAAGAGTTTCTCGGTCTCTAGCCACCTTGGAGAGAGCCTATGCATACATGCACTACCTCTCTTGATCTTAATAGACTCCTTCCTCCAGGAGACTCATAACAACTAGGAGTGTCGACATGCACAGGTGAAACTATGCCCAAGGTTGACAAACTCACAGTTCATTTGTTTTAGCTTGAGCCACCATAGGGCTCAGGCATTTATGTGAACAAGGTAGATAATTCCTTACTTTCTTAGATACATAATCAAGAAGAAATAAAGGGATACAATATAACCATTAAGAAAACATGCACATCCCTAAAACATTCATAGGATATCCAACGTTATTACACAATTATAACTCAATTACACATGGTATGAGAATAATTATCTAATACAGGTTGTATCCAACTAACTGACTATGGGTGTCACCTTTCCACCCAACCATAGGCTCAAAGGCATTCATTCTTAGCACTCTGGCCACCCCTATGCCAAGCCATGATATCACCAGGGCATTTATGCCAATTCTCATCAATCCTTTCTCTTTTGCATCTTCTATGAGGTTTATCAGATGATTCCTTAGCATCAAGCTGCGACCTTCTTCTTGGGTCCCATTCTATGCATACTCTTAGAGATCTCCCTCTCTGTCATGGCCTCGACGAGGCTTATCATATGCTTCCTCAGCATCAAGCTCGCGGCCTTCGTCTCATTCTCTCTGCTCGCATGTTCCTTGCATTATCCACACTTCTTTTCATATCCTCTTGCGTGCCTTGCATGCACATTCCTCCTATCCAGTTTCTTCTGTCAGAAAGAAAACCCAGGTTCGTTATGGGTCCACAAGACCCTGCGGTACTTCGGGCTGACCTTCTGCAGCTAGACCATGCTTCCATTCGTGGGCATGGTTGAGAGTTCAACCACCTATCCTTTTCTTATTAATTGTTCTCTTATCGTTTTCACATTCTTTCCTCTAGTGATATCATGGATATTACTTTCAAGGCTTCACCCCCACAATCAGTTATTGCCAATTAAACAATGATACATTTACAATGTTCCTATGCCACAACATGGTAATCCTAATTAATGATTAATTACAAGTTGGGGGAAACATGGGTGTTACAATATCCCTTCCCATCCATGTTATACAAGTGAGATATGATCATTATTATGCTCATATCCATGTATGGTATTTTTCTATGTATAATGACATTTGTTTTTTAAATACATTGTGAAATGTTTTTTTGAAACACAATGTGGTGAAATAAAAATTTGAACTTTGGTTGATGAGCAGGATCTTTTAACACTTGAAACTAAGAAAACTTTGGAAAGGGAGATTCCCACATGCTTAATCAATTAGAGACAGTTAGGCATTTCATCAAATTATCAAGACCCTCAAAATATCTAAAACTCTACCCTTGTAACCTACAATATGAAATTTGTTGCTTTGGGTAGTGTTGTAACATTGTCTAATTTTTTTATAAGATTTAGAGTTTTTCTAGGTATATGTTAATTAGTTAGATTTTCTTTAATAATAGGTTTTATATGTTAATTAGTTAGATTTTCTTAAATTGTTACATTTTCTTTAATAATAGGTTTTATTTATTTTTAGATTAGAATAGTTTGTAAATAATTAGTGATAGAAACTTTAAATTTAGTTTAGTTTTATTAAAAGTTTAGTATTTGGTCTTAATATAATTTAGTTTTTATATAGTTTTAGTTTTAATTTTGTGTTTTATGTTTATAAAACATCGAATACATTTATTAAATAAACATTGCGTTTTTTTGTAGGGAATTGTGTGCTCCAATGGATAAATCAATGGTCTATCATGAAACATGGCCCCTCTCGACTTCACAATGTTTAACACAAAGGTGACCCCGCGTGGTGATATAAAGCGATTTTCACAAATGTGGCATGCCGATCATAGGAACGACCACGACCCCTCTCTTGGTGGATTCTAATACCAAGAATGACCCCCGTTGGAAACAACTTTCTATCATACACATGGTATGGCGGTAAAGGTATAAAAGGTCCAATATATGTGTTTTTTATAAAATACTTTTATTTGATATATATTGTTATAAGCGTCAAGTGACTTGTCACGTATTGTCAAGTGACCTTCCACGTAACGCCCAATTATAATTTTCCACTTGTCCAATAAAAAGAAAAATAATAAAAATATACATTATGAAATAAAACGAAAACAAAAGGACTAATTGAATAAAGAAAAGGAGAAATCTCAACGAATAGAAAAGGAAAAGCAACTAGTAAAAGAAGACATAAAACGAGAATTTCCAACTAGTCAACCTCGACGATCAATACCAAGTAACTTCTATCAATTAAATTCATTTTTATTTTTCTTAAAACAATAAAGTCTTCTAAATCTAAAGGAAACAAAGAAACCCTATCCATCGAAAAAATAGATTTAGTTGACATATACTATGAATATTTTTATACCTAGGTCAGTTTCGATTTGTATGGGTTGCATAACTTATCCCTTGAGTGTTCCAAGAATTTAAATTATTATTATCATGTATGGTATTTAGATCTAGCAAAATGGGTTGTGTGCATTGAATTGTGTGCCTTCTTCAAGCTTAATTGTATCATAGAATGGGTTAGTTTCATTTAAGATAGATTCACAATCCATACGTGAGATGTTAAAGGTAATATAACCCCTAAAAAGTCAACTTTTAAGTGAGGAAAACCTAATTTCCATGTACAACCAATTAAACACTTAAGAGAAACAAACCCTATTATAGGATTATTTGGATAAAGATGCAGCTATTCTTGAAAATTCTCATACTTATGAGAGTAGCTTGTTGCCATAATTTTCCAAACAAGATATCAACATGATGTGTCCCATTTTGGGTTATGATATTGATAAATTGTCGTTGAGATTATTTTAGGGTTTATGTCATTCATTTACCCCTCTACAACTAAGAAAGTAACCAGATTCAAGTTCTCCCAACATTTAGCTAAAACAATGCACTATTAGCTGATAGAGTTTAGCGTTAGTAGATTTTGTAGATTCTAATCCTATCTAGTTCATATACTTTTGTATTTCCAAGCAACAAAGTTTCGACATTTGGACTTAAAAACAAAATATGAGGTTGGAAATATAATCTTAGCAATTCATTGGACTTCATTGATTATGAAGAAACCTCAAAATGTTGTATTTTTAGAGTTTATTGATCGATTCATGGCTATGACTTATGCTCTTTTTCATGAAAAGGTTCCTTCTAGGTTTTCTCCAAAATTTGAAGTGTTATTGATTTTCTCTTTAGATACAAAGGTGGGTGACTGGTTTTTATTTCAATACTATACAAAGATCAAAATCTATGGTGCTAAGGTTAAGCCTTTGAAATTGCCAAAATTTCTAACCCTTAGAATTTTCTCCCTAGAATATATTAGATAAAGATTGAATTATGATCAAGTCAATTTTGTGTCAAAGAAAAGAAATGACACTTTTAAATTGAAAAAGGAAGTAGGTCCTTTTGTTGTGAATAACATGGAAGCTATGCAGGTAGTATAAAGTTTATTACAAGAGATGAATTTTCAACAGGGAGAAATATGGCATTATGATCTACATTCCATTATTTCTACCAAAAGGATTGAGGTGGATTTATCACCATATGAACATCAAAGTCAACCATAGCTGGAGGAATTGATGAATCAATATAGTTGGGAGAAGGTACAAAAGATTATATAGGGTCATATATAGGAGGCATTTCAATCATCTCAACCAATAGACATAGAGACTCCACAATAGCATGAAAAGTCTAATAAAAGTAGCTTCTCTAAGCCTTCACAATTTTCAAAATCAGAGGAAGGACAATCAAAGAAGCAAAAGCTATAAGAGATCATCAAGGATGTCATCCAAGCATTGTAAAGTGTAACGAAGACCACATCAAGAGAGCTATATTTTTTACAATGGAAGTTATTCCATCTACAGTTATTGGAAAGTCCAATATTCAAGGAGGGTAGGAATCTTCAGAGGACATGCTAGAGATAAGTTGTCAATATTGGGAAATGAAGAATAAGAATGTAAATATTAAGAAAGACTTATTTCCTAAATTATATCAAGGAACTTCTAAAACCAGATTGTTTTCTTCTTTAGATTTTGAGAAAAGGCACATTGAATATAGTAGTGCTAGAAACCACAACTCAAACTAACAAAGGTGCCATTAATTACAAATTTGCTAAGTTTTCTTATGATTCAAATCAAATTCAACTAGTGGAGAAAATTGAATTACATAGGAAAACATGTGAAATGGCTTGCATAGATGCCATACAAGCTTCTCTTGGAATCAAGAAATTGCAAAACATGAAAAATAAAATCAAGGAATAGTTGAGGCTAGAAATGTTATTCACTCGAACAAAATAGATGAGAATTGAAGAATTGGAGAATATTGTGTTGAAGCTAAGATATGATGATAAATATATAGAAGCAACGTGGGATTTTCAATACTAAAAATATCAAGATTTTGGATTTAAAGTAACATCTTAACCTCACTAATGTTGATCATGTATATAATCCATAATTGAAGGAAGTACAACAAGGAAAGGATCAATTGGTAAATCAAATAGTTCATATGAAATCACAGATTGAGCTATATGAACAACCAATAGAGGTTTATAGGAAAGGAGCTTCCTCTTTACAGAGTACAACACCTCTTGATCCATCTGAAGAATTAGTAAGAGCTCTATATGATTTAAATGTTAAATAAGTAGAAATCGAAAATATGAAGAAGTCGGTTGTTGTCCAAAATGATGAACTCAATATTTTGAGAGATCAGATAAATGAAAAAGATAATACCATCACAAAGTTTCAAAGAGTTAGTTCCAAATTAAAACAAGAAATGAATTTATTGAAAAATAAATTAGTGAGAAAATCCTATCTAATTGGAGGAAGGTATATGATCTGGGATATGATTATCACAAAGGTTAGTAATATTTGGGGTTATTTCAAACTCATGGCTAGAGAATCAACTATGGTAAAAAAGGAAGAGAAATATATATAGTAAGGTTTCCATGATTTGGGAAATAGTCCCAAATTAGCAAGCAAAATAATAAAAGTCCTTAATTCTAAATCCAAAGAAGAATTAAGAAAAAAAAGAATAAAGGATCGTACAAGCATGGTCATGGAAATAGAAAATATTTTTACCATAAGGAATTTGATTCAGCAGACACAAAATAAGTGTATTATGGCTTAAAGGAATATTGAATCATCTCAAATAAATTCAAGAACTTGGTTGAAATGGGGTTACCAAAATGTTCGGATAAGAAAGGTAATATGCTCACCTTTTAAAAGTACAAGAAGGACCTTATCATGGCCATAGAATATTCAAGTAAATTCAAAGAAGTAACTGATGTGATTAAAGGGAAAACAATAGTAGATTGTTTGTGTGATGACTTCTACTTGTTGTGGAAAATTAAGAATTTATTTGCAAATAATACTACCTATTATAATCATATAACCATACAGAGTTGGATATTAGTTACAAAAATATGATATCCTGCAAGTATCCATCAAATAACGATTGGGATATCCTCATGGAGTTGGTGCAAGAGTGACCCGACGAACTAAATTCAAAGAAATCAAGGATTTGAATGACAATCTTCTAGATATTTCTATTTTAAATATGAAAGATTTATTTTTATCAAGAAAGCTATAAAATAGGATCAAATAACCACATGTGGTTAAGATACTATTTGTATAAATTATAAGAAGGAATCGATGTAAAGGATATTTTTTCCTTGGGAAAGACTATATATTTTAACAAAATTTATTATTGCACACCTTGGATGATTCAATATTTTATTATTTCGATTCAAGTGTTTTGTGTTCTCCATGTGATTTTTGGGTCCAAAATTTCTTCTTCAATATATCTAATTCTATAAGTGTAATAATTTAGTACGACCGCTACTATTACGAATGCAAATGAATCATTAAGACCACATATTTTCTCAGATATACTATAAGTTTTGATCGGACCTCTTCCTAGTTCATTATGCCTTGTGAATAGAGATGAATTGTTCCTTTCTATTCATTTTATATTCATAGTTCATATATATATATTATGTCATAATTTATTCTATTGAATGGTAAAATAATATTTATCAAGAAAGATACATTTTTTTACTTTCAATTTTGTTTCCTCAAACTCTTCTTTCACTCATTCAAGATTTAAATTGTCTGAAACATTGAAATTCCCTCAATTTATGATATTTAAGCATTAAATATTAGTAATCAAAACCTATGTTAAAATCAATAAAACACTTTTTTTAGAACAAATAAAGAAAATCAAAATCAATAAAAGTAAAATGGATGCCTTGGAATAGTTTCCTAGCCAGAAACATCTCAAGGATTACAACATTCTTTGGCATCATTCTCGGGGACCGAATTATGAAAATTTTTATTCTCCTTGGGTAGAAACATAGGAAAAGCTTCTCCTTTCGAGTGAACAAGAGTTAGGTAGGATAAAATATTTCACCTGGAGACTCCACATTTTTCATCCTAGAATTAGGAAGTAAAAACAATAGGGATAACCTAGATCCAAAGAAAACTAAACCAGTAGCAGCTCCATAAAAAATGTTTTCTAAGAGAAATCCTAGACAAAGATCAATTAAACCTTCTACTACTAAATCCTGTTCTTCCACATAACCCAAATCAAAATCAAAATCTTCTATTACTTTAGAATATTCTTACAAATAGTTTCCCACAATTTTCCCTAAACTCCCTTTCCAAGTATCCCCTAAACAGTCTCCTCCAAGTTCTCCAAATCTCCCCTTATCGGTCTCTTTAACTAATTCTCTTGAAATTTTCCCTGAACACTATATTGCACTTTCTCTCAAAGGATTTCCTGTAATCTCTCAAAAATATTCTCCTACAACTTCTCCTAAACATTCTCCCTTAACCTCCCCAAGAGTCCTTCCAGAATTTCCTCTAGAAGAAGAAGAATTTAAAGTGTTTTTTAATCCACTCACTCCTAAGAATTCAAGGTTATTAATTGAACATTTAGTAATGGAAGGTAACATTCCTCAAAAACAACAAAAACAACCACCTCCATAAAGAATATTTAACAAATAAACCACTAGATATGCTCCATTAAATCTCCCTAGAAATCCGCACAATTTCCTAATAATTACCTATAACTCTTACTTAAATTTAATGGGGAAGATAAGATTACAGCTCTATAACACCTATCATCCTTTGATTATTTCATAGATAATGAGGGTCTTGAGCATGAATACATGTATATGATAATATTTGTACAAACGTTTGAAGGTGATTTGAGGACATGGTTTAAAGGGTTACTTCTGTTAGATTACTAAGAGGGGGGTGAATCAATAATAGAGAAATTCAATCCCTTTTAACCACAATATGAAAGTGGTATATCAATGTATCATTATCATCCAATAGTTGTAGAGTAATAAATAGTGAAAAAATGAGCAATCATACACATACATGGTACACCAATTTTTTTACATGGAAACCCAAAGCGAGAGAAAACCACATAATGCTTTTTCTTATATGTCTTTAAGAATTACATTCATTGGAAGCACCAACTTCCTTTGTTTTCTAGCTACATCTAGAAGGAGGCTCCAACCCCCTAGTTTCTCAGGCTACAACCTGAGGGAAGCTCCAACTCCCTAATTCTTTGGCTACAACTAGAAGGAGGCTACAACCCCCTATGTTTTCTGGCTACAACCAAAAAGTGGCTACAACCACTTATCCTTGCCCCGTCCAACTGCCCTGAAATATAAGTAGAATGATGGAACCACTTTTACACTATCACTATGAGATATACTGTTGTAAACCTATACCAATCAACCTGCACCAAACAACGTGTACCAATAACTTGAACCATGCATCAACTTGTACCTCAAAATGTAATCAACTTGTACCATAAACAAGTGCATCAACCATGCACCAACCTTTACCAAAGAACCTGTACCATGAACAAGTGCATCAGCCATGCACCAAACCTGTACAAATAACCTGTCACAACAACATGTACAAACAACCTATCACAACAACCTGTCTCATCAATCTTATACACCAAATCCAATCTACTCATCAAGATCAATCACCAAGACAACTCTCAAATTTGTGCATCAACCAAGCATAACACAACAACTCATAATCATCACCAAGATCAATATGTTCTTATAATAATATACCAATACAAGTATGATACATCATCCATAAACCATGTGTCAACAATACTACTAGCAAGTGCCTCCAACCATGTACAAAGTATGTACCAATAATGTATCAAATACTCATCAAGATGTACCAACATCATTAACTATACACCTCATGTATGTGCCAACTCATCAACTACTTGTCTCAACCATGTACCCCACATGTACCTCAACCAAAATCCCTCATCAATTTCATCATCCAAATCTGATTTGTAACTCTATAATAGACCTGGTGTATATGATCACATACTTGCAAACCTTCCTTAACTTTAACAACAAGAGACTATCATTTTCATCAAACTTTTCTTTAGTCTCACATGACTAGTTTTGGATTAGTCAACAACCCTCACTTGAAATAATCATAACTATGTACTTGTAATGAATAAAGATTTGAAAATAGTATACAATGTTCTTCAATGTGTTATGTGCAATTCCTCTAGGTTTCACTACTTGGAACCTCTCAGAAAAGGAGTTATAGAAAAAATGACATACCTTATTGAATTATGACTTATTCTAGAGAGAGAACTTGTAGAGTCTGCCCCGCACAAAATATTTGTTGTATGGATCTAAAACGTTTACGCACAATACTAAATAATGTACTCTAACCAACACATTTCTTATTACTTAATTTGGATCTGTTATGAAGAAGTTATGACATTTTTACCCGAAACACTTGTTTTAGACTAGTTTCAAGACTATCCACAAACCCTATTTTCCACAGAGTGTAAGTCCAAAAATATGACCCACAAGATGAAATTCTTACCACAGCTACATAGGTATGTTTTCTCAGTGACCTCTCAATTTCACGGCCTGAATCATTATAGAAAAAAAATTATTACGAAAATGGTGAGATGACCTATAAATAACATACCTTAGAAAGAATTATCAAAAGAATTTATCCTCCCTTGAATCTCGACCTTCTTTACTTCACCTTCCTTCTGAAATTCAACTTAGATATCATTTGGTTACCTTAGTCACCTGTATATATTCAATATTATCAAGTGTGATATTAAATGAGAGAATATTGCCTCTTATTTATACTTTCATGTAGCTTTCTCAAGGGGTTACATTTTAACCATCTTAACCCACTTTCCTTATTTTAGGGTTAACCAACTTCTAACCACTTTTCCAATTAGTAATTCATCCATTAAATTTATTATTTAAATAATTTATTTTGTATCCACTTTGACTTATATTACAATCATCACTTCAATTTACCTCAGGGGGTTACCTTCTAACCATCTTAAACCGCTTTCCTTATTTTAGGGCTAACCCACTTCTAACCACTTGTCAACTTAGTAATTTCTCCATTAACTTTATTATTTAAATAATTTATTTTGTATTCAATTTGAATTATAATACATTGATCACTTCACTTTATTATTTACCTTTTAAAATCTATTAAACCAGTTTGACTACTATGACCTTTTTGGGCTTATAGATGGCTCATGAGGGTTCTCCAACTTCACATGGCCATAAATTTCTAACCGTGAGGATTTATGTGGCATTCCACATACCAATGAAAATGGAATGCCATGTAATATCTATATAGAATATTCTTACCTGAAAATATATCAAAAAACATACCATTATCCATCAAACAAACTTGGGTCCATTACCCAGACCCGGGTTCTCTAACTTCTCATGGCCATAACTCTCTAATCGTGAGAAGTTATGTAATGTTCCACATACCACCGACAATGGAATGACATGTAATATCCATATAGAATAGTATTACCTTCAAATATATTAAAACTCATACCATTATACATGAAACAACCTTGGGTCCATTACTCAAACCTTTGTGCTACTGAAATTCACTATCAGACTTTCTCCAAGGGTTGAAATAAATATACAATATCACTCTCCAATGGTTCAAATCAATGACAACCAACAATCCATACCAACTTTCCATCAATATAAGCCAATTGTCTGACAATATGCCCCTTTGGAATTGATGGAAACACTTAGTCATGATAACATTCATCCTTATATTGCTTATCAATGTTTCTATATCTCCCCTTTTGGAATCAATAAAAAAGGGTATCTCCCTTTGGTGATGCTCCCTCTGACTCAAATATCCTTAGGGTTTCTCCCCATGTTTACATGTCTTTGATTTTTCTTTGTGTTTATAAGCCTTCGATTTCTCTCTCTCCCTTCATATGAATAATATCTCCCCCTTTGACAAAGGGTATCAATCTGAAGTCATATATCTCATTCTTCCCTTGTGAAAATCGCTCCTCTTGGAAACATGCCTCTATGCTCTCTCTCCAAGCTTGTACCTTTGCATATGATAAATATCTCCCCCTTTTCATCAATGGAAAAGGTATTTTTCCATCTTTGAATTCATCCCCTAAAAAAACTCTTCCTGAAACTGATCTCCCAACCTCAATTGTCCTATTTATGGTGCTTCCTCATGTACATCTAATACATATAAGACAAGAATTCAAAAGAATTCATTTGGAGTAGAAATTACTCCTAGTCTCTATCGAAGATACTCAAAGACTTCCCGTGGAAACAGTTTTATAAAGATGTCTCCCACTTGTTCTTTTGTTCCCACATATTCAATTATGATATTCTTCTCTGCAACCTGTTCCCGTAGAAAGTGATACTTTATGGGAATGTTCTTCATCTTGGAGTGCATCATCGAGCTATTTGAGTTACTAATGGTGCTTGTATTATCAAAATATATTGGAATCAGCTCATCATACTCAACCTGTATATCTGTCAGAGTTTGTTTCATCCATAGAACCTGTGTATGACATGATGCTACTGCAATATACTCAACCTCGATTGTAGATAAAGTTATTGATGATTTTTTCTTGCTTAGCCATGATAATAAACACTCACCCAAGTAGAACGCTACTCCACTGGTGATTTGTTAGTCATCAATGCAACCTACCCAATATGAATCTATGTGGGAAATAAGTGATAGATCCTTTCCTTTTGGATACCATAATCCAAACTCTTCTCTTCATTTGAGATATCTGAAAATCCTTTTCACTGCTAATACATTTGATTCCCTTCATGCTTCTTGAAATCATGCCTCCTATCCAATTGCTTGCATTACATTTGGTCTGAATGTTTTCACATATAGTAGGCTACCAATCATTGACCTGTATTGGCTCTCATCTGTAGACTTTGAATCATCATGTTTGTTCAACTTGCAACTGGTTTGCATGGGAGTGATAATTGATTTGCAATATTCCATTCCGAACCTCTTTAGCATTTCTATGATATACTTGGTTTGAGAAATAAAAATTCCTTGGTTGCTTTGATGTATATGAAGACCGAGAAAGAAGGATAGTTCTCCAAGTAATGACATTTCAAATTCCTTCTGCATGTCCTTTACAAATTTCTGGCTTAACTTTTCAACAATACTTCTAAAAATAATATCATCAACATTAACTTAAATTAATAAAATACTATATTGAGTTACCTTGATGTAGAGGTTGGTGTATGTGCTTCCTTTCCATAGTTCATAAGGAGTTTTTTCATTGTTTCTTCTAAGCATTACTCTGTTTTGAATGTGAATTTTTGTATGCACTACATGTGTCCAAAAAATATATGTGAATTTGGAATCCATTATCATTGTTAGAGCCATTTACTGTGTAATTATCATTAATTATGAAAATTTTCATTTGTCTCTGAATGACTCTTTGAAAGAATCTATGAATCCATGCTCTCATACATATTGTCCAAGAATATACTTGCACAATTGTATATAATTCTGACCCATTTATCACTATACTTTTATGAAGTCTTGATTAATCCATCAAATTGTACTTATGCTAACTGACTGCTCTGGATCGGTCTTCTCAAACTCTACAAGTTGCTTGAAGGATGATTCTTTGGTGTATCACAACTATTGCATAGACTTCCCCTATCTAATATTCATATTACTTCAGAGTCTCTAAGCCGGATGTCTTAGAAAAATTCCTGCTCTGATTTGTATTCATCATCATCTTCATTGGTAGATTTATCATCATCTTCATTGGTAGATTCATCATCTCTCTGAGCTCTGATTTCTTTATTTCCGTCTTTAGATTCATCTTTCACTACAATTCCTGAAAGTACAATCTCTTGAACCTATTCCTTATTTACATGTCCTTCTTTTCTTTCAGTTATTTTACAAACCTTTCTATATCTGACATATTTCTTTTTCTCTGAAGAATTTTCTTCATCTTGTTTTATTGCAAATATTGCGATATTTGGGACCTGGTTTTATTCACATGTTCTTCGTGTTTTCTTATCCATACTTTCTTATATCTGATATTGATCTAAAAATGAAGATGACTTAAAATCTTGAAATTATTTGCAAGTAAATTTTATGTGTTAAAAGCAAATGGATCAACTTTGCAACACATTAATTAAAGGATTGCTCATTCAAGATACAAACAAACAACAACATAATCAATGAACATAAGCACATAAACACAACAATTGATAAAGGAGTTCACCCCTCTCTTGGGCTACATCTCCTGGTCCAGTTTCCAATGGATCATTATTATTAATTGTTCAAAGTGCTCAAAAAACATGCCTTACAATGCTCAAACTGACCAACATACTACTCCAATGGCTTCAGAGTGTCCAAAAACCCCTAGCTGGGGTTTTTTGGCACCTCGTTTGGCCAAAAAACGAAGAAGTTAGGCCTCCTGGAAGTCCCCCCTTCAAGCTTGTTGTCTCTGCATCTACAAAACGCACCCTTGTGTCATGAACCTGGCACACACACAATTTAAAGCGTGAAAACCTGGCACTGCGCACAACCGTGCCAACGGTGCGAACTGTAGGATGGTTATGGGCACGCCAACCCCTAACCGCCTAGAACCCGAGCACGTGAGGGTCATATGACCACTCTCTATAAGAAAAAGGGCTAAACTGTTGAAACCATTCCAACTTCCCCCTCTGCGCTCCGGTTGTGGTCACATGCAACACCATAAAACCGTGGGCTTTACACATTTTAAAACATAAATCCCGCGCACCCATTTCACGGAGGGTAGAGTCATATGCATTAGAAATGTGACCAAGGCTGGATCCATTGTAACAAAACTCCCGCATAAATAATGGTCATATGTATTTACAACATAAAACCGTGGGTCGGGGCTAAGCCCCAACCCGACCCCCCGCTGTTTAAAACAATATTCAAATTCAAATATATATGAATCCATATGGTTAATAAGAACCAATGTATGGTGCGCTGGTAAAGCGGCCATTGTCAAATATTTACACCGGTGGGGAGGTCCAGGGTTCAACCCCCACGGACTCCATAAAATTTTAATAAACAAACTAACAGCTAATACGGGGGTGCCACGTGGCAGCGCATGACTGGGCCACGTGGCGCCTTACCATTGATAAAAAATATGCCACGTGTCACATTCCAATTCGAACATACCTTCCAATAAGAATCTTCCACATCACCTCTGCCATGTCAGCGTACGGACTTTTCCACGTCAGCCTATACGGACTGTACAATCAGCGTCCCCTTTTTTCCCTATTTGACATTCCGAACAGATTGCGATATCTCTTGCTCCCGACATCCGTTTGAGACTAAATTAGTTGCGTTGGGTTCACAATGACGAGGTCTACGTTCTCTTTTGGTTTGAAGTGATTCCGAGCACTTTGAATTTTTGAGCAAAATTTGATCCCCTGATCACACCTCCCCATTGGGAAGCTTTTGGACCTCCAAAAGACTATTTTCAGTCTATGTGAAGATGAGGGTATAGTTCCCTCACCCTTCCAACCTCAATCCACTTGTATTTTCTTAGATTTTTTCCTTTAAGACCAACTCGAAGATACTCCACAATTCCTCGTTTTGAAGTTCGCATTCTCCTGTTAAGGATGGTGTCTTCATGCAGTTTTGTAAGATACTCTGGGGAAAAATCATCTATAAAAGGAATCTGAACATGCTCTCCTTGATCATCAATCAACGGAGGCTCATACAATTTCAAATTCTCAACATTAACAACTGCATACATCTGCATATAAGGAGGCAAATCTAAACGAAAGGCATTGTTACCAATCTTGTCGATAATCTTAAAAGGACCATATCGAATCGGTTTCAACTTTTTACCTTCTCCTTTAAGCCTCTCCTTTCTGATGTAAAGCCAAACTTCATCTCCAACTCGGAAATTGTGATCAACACGATGCTTGTCATGTCTCGTCTTGTACTTGGCTTGACTCTTTTCCAACTGCTCTTGCACCACTTGATGTATCGACTGAATTTGTTCAATGAACTTTTCTGCCCTATAAATGTCATATTGACCATCGACAACAATATCTTTCCCACAGATAAAATCTAAAGGAGACTTAGGCAAATAGCCAAAACATGATTCAAATGGTGACGTTTGAGTCGAAGAGTGCTTAGCTCGATTGTACGCATGATGAATGTAGTGTATATGCTCATCCCAAAGTTTAGGATGCTTGCTGCAATAAGCACAAAGAAGATGCACCACTGTACGATTTACCACCTCTATCTGACCATCTATTTGCGGATGAAAATTTGTGCTCTTTTTAAGTTTGGTGTCCATGAGTGCCCATAAACTCGACCAAAAAATTCCAACAAATCGAGAATCCCGATCAGAAACAATGGACTTAGGAAATCCAAAATGCACCCAAACATTTTGAAAGAACAACTGTGTCGTTTGTTTTGCTGTAACCTGCTTAGTACAAGGCATAAAAATACACATTTTGCTAAATCGATCAACCACAACATAAAGATAATCATGATTTCGTCTCGACATAGGTAAACCACCTACAAAATCCGTGGAAATACTTTCCCAAGGTCGAGAAGGAACTGGAAGTGGAGTATACAAACCCAACTTTCAATTGATAGGTTTACTTGTGGCACACAACGAACATCCTCGAACATATCTTGAAACATTTTCATTCATTTTAGGCCAGTAGCAGTATCTTTGCAAATTAGCCACTATCTTACCTACACCAAAATGACCAGCAATAAGAGAAGAATGTGCTACCCTTATGATGTTGATTCTTTCCCCCTGTGGAATACACAACTTGCCAAGATGATACAATAAATTATTATGCACATGGTAATCCAATTCTTCAACATGGTTAGAGTGGCACAAAGTTTCATACA
>JZKD02S2025536.1:201554-224898 GCA_000966675.3 Picea glauca
GCTGGATAATAATAAAGGAAGGACCTGGCAATTTCTCTGGTGGACGTAGCCCACACTGGGTGAACCACGTAAATCTGTGTCTCTCTTGTATTGTGTGTCTTATGTGTTTTTATTTCTGCATTTGTTTTATTTTATTGCTCTGCAGTCCTGTTTTTCTAACAACCATTTCTTCCAACTCAGAAGGAGGGACATGTGCATCCTCCTTAGATAACACAGTATATGTACCCATACCTGTATCTTGAAAAGACACATGTTTTGTATTATAGGAAGCAGGTACAACCTGCTCTCGGTACTCTGGTTCCCTCTTAATAACTACTTCAACACCTTTATGAGGAAAGTTGAAGTGGGTCCCCTCCATGAAGTAAGGACCCTTTTTTACTTTGGTGGATCGGTCTCTCCCTAAAAGCATGCCATATGCTTTAGGTATATCTTCTATGATGACGTTTATGAGCATGCTCACCTATGGGGCTTGGTCATAAGATATGGATAAGTCTTTAATGTAACCGATGGTTTCTACAGTCCTAGAATCCAAAGCTAACAGGTCTTTACATGGGCCTGTGCATTCAAGACCCAGTCTTCTCATGACTCTCAAAGGCATGACATTGTGCCTCACTCCTGTGTCAGTGACACAGTTATGGAGTACAAAATTAAAAATGAAAACTGAGATATAGAAAGGAGGAATGTCAGGGTCTAAATCAATAACATCGTATGCTTCCCTAGGTTGAGAAGTGGACTCTTTGGAAAGAGGAAGTCTTTGTTCTATTCGTGGAGTAAAGGGTGCTTGTAGAACACGTGACAGGTTTTCAAACTGAGCAGGTGTCCTAAGAGCATCTAATAATGTCATGTGGGTGGGAACCTTCGCTAGATGTTCCATGACATTGTAAGGTATCAGTGTTGGGAAACAAGGCAGTGGATTATTAGGCAAGTTTATCTTGTTTGGGGTCCAGGGAACCCTGTTCCTTGTAGGAGAAGGTAATCTACCATTAGCGGGAATTTTTCCCTTTTCATTGTCCTTGGGGTCACTTTTGGCTTCTTCCACCCCTTGCGGAGTGGTTTTAGGGGCCTGGCTCCTAGTATCTATAGCAAAACTTTCGAAAGAAAAAAGATCATCATCATAGGGGATAGAGTCTTCCATGTTAAATTGGTCATTTTGGGAGGTGGAAGCAAGTTTGTTTTTTACTGGAGGTAAAGGTGCTTTTCTTCTTTTAGACAATTCCACGTGACGTGTATATGCATAAAAATACTCAGGTTCATGGAAGTCTTGGAAAAAGTGACACCAATCCACTTCAACAACATGTTTCCTAGGAGTAGGAGTAGGAAAGAAAGGAGGTCTTGGCCTCAGAATGGAAAAAAACTGCATGTCATTCACCTTTCAATTAAGAGAAAGTATTTGGTTGTTCATGTTCATTAACAACTTGAGTGTTTCCAAACTTTCCCTTTCTTCAATCCTTGAAGTTTGGGTAGGTGGAGGTTCATACCGAGGACCCTCATTTTGAGGTAGATCATTCCTAGGTCTCATGTTAAAATGGGGCTGCACTAAAGGTGAAGGAATCATACCGGATTCCTCCATGTTTCTTTCAATTTCCAGTGTGCTAGTCTTGGCCGCATCTAAAGTTTGCATTGATTTATCTTTTAATATGTATTTTACATTCAGATTCATGGAGGTCATGTAATAATGGAACAAATTGTTCCCAAATGGTTGGGAAGCAGTTGGGATCCTATTCAAGGTCGAGGTAAAGCGTTGATTAAAATTTCGTATTTGCTCACCCTCATGGTTGGAGATGGTCATGAAATCCCTGAGCAGGGAAGCCACATCATCCGCCCCTTGGAAATGTTTCTTGAATTCTTGGATCATAGTGTCCCAATCTGGGATACTATCATTAGGAAGAAAGCAATACCATCTCACTGCTTCAGCTTCGAAGGTTCTCACAAAAAGTCTAATGATGACATCGAGAATTGTTATGTCCATAAGCGCTAAGGCATCATAGAAGTTTTGTATATGTTCTTCAGCACTCAAAGTACTAGTGCCACTAAACTTGGGAAGTCTATTTGGGGCATCCGTAGGTATGTCATGAAGAGGTCTGGCCAACCTCAAAGGAGTGTTGGGTTGCCATGGCATTTCCATCGGGACAACTATGGGCTGAGAAACAACAGTTGTTGAAATGATGGGAGAAACAACTTGAGGATTAGTAACTATTATTGGATTAACTAAAGTTTGCTTTAGTAAGGGTCTTTGAATAGGAGAAGAGGAAGAGGGTGACTCAGTTCGCACTGCAGAGGTAACAATTTTCCTTGGTTTCCTAGGTGTATGTGTCTCACTACTTCTTTTCTTTTGCGAACTTTGACTTCTTGCAACCCTGGGGGACACTATTTCCCTAGTCTTAGGATACTTGTGCCCTACTAGCTTGCAAGGGGCCAAGTAAGTACTTTGAGTAGAAGGGGTGTGTCACGGATGATCCTACTCTTTCTAACATGTTGTAAAATAACCCAACTAAAAATGAAGCTTTGTTTTCTTGTTCTTCTCGAAGTGGAAGGTAAGGTATGACAGGCTTATAACTTCTCACATGGGTTCAAGAAAGTGAGATCGAAGACCGACAAGGTAAAATGAAAGGAAAACTCAATGGTATTTATAACTCCTAGGTGTAATGGAAATTACAAGGAAACTAAACTAGAACGAGTACCAAAGAAAATTCCAAAGGGTGACTGAAATATTTTGCCCAAAGTTTGTCAACAAGTAGGAAAATACCACAAATAATTTGGGTCCAATGTTTAGTGTAAGCTTGGGATACAAGCAAATTTAAAGAGGTTTGCAAGCTCCCCAATCGAGTCGCCAGAAAAGGGTGGGTGTTATAAGCAAAATCCGTCCATAGGGACGGATCCGACCTATCCATCCGTGAAGCCGGTTACAACCCCTTTGGTAACTCGGCACGAGGCAGAGACTACCCACACCTTAGGTGGTCCTTCACCTGAGGCGGTAAAGAGGGGGAAGAAGAAAGGTGAAAGGCTTACAAGAAGTCATTCTCAGGACCACCCACCCTGGGTGTTATCCTTCCTTAGCTTCCTGGATGGCCAAAATGGCCTGGGGGGTGAAAATTATGGACAACAGGATGAAGACGAGCTCACTAATATTTAGGAAAAAAAACTAAATAAAGTGGACAACGAGTTGTTCACTTCCTTAAAGTGTTGGAAACTGTCCCAGAATGGGTCGTCGGGGTAAACCGATATCCTGGGTAAATAACCAATGAATGATTTAAGTAAAAGGGTATGAAACAAGGGTGAAAAGGGGGCTTAAAATCTACAACCAAGTACTTTTGAATGGCTGTAAATTGCAAACAACAAGTTGTTCAAATCTTTCAAGGCAAGGAAACAAGCCCAAAATGAATTTATATCCCTCGGGGTGACCCGGGAAGTGATCCCAGAAGATTGTTAAATCAAAAAAGCGGTGTAAAAGTGGATGAACAACTTTGTAACAAGATGCTATAGCTGTGATATAAGGGAAAGTATTCACAACTTCAGTTTTGGTTCGTGAGTGAAAAGGTGGATTGATGAAAGGTTGACTTTAAAAGTATTTTATTGGTCAATTTTTGTTTTTATCACATGCCTTGGCCACCACACTATTTTAAAGGTTATCCCAATCAGGAAAACACATCCCGGAACTGTGCCAACCAATATAACAAGAGTAGTCCTAGCATTCCACGATGGTTAGGTTGAAGAGTGCCCCATGCAGTTCAAAGAAGTAGGGGTTAGCCAGTTCTTGTCACTAGTGCTTTCGGGCTCTTAAAGGCGCTTGGATGGAAGAAGGATACCTGCAAAAAGGAAGAGGATTAGGACCCCCTTGAAGAGGGGTTTTGCTGAGCTTACCCAAGCAGAGTAGTATTCCAACCAAGATAAACTAATCAACTCCTTGACTGTGTGGTACTGAGGAAAGACCACTCAACTTATACTAACTAGACAACTTCCGAGGGGCTCCTAATGAAGACTCCCCGGCTTTGACTCTTCATATTATATGAAATTGAAATTGCATAAAATGAAATACCAGAAAATCCGCATGGTGAGGTCACACCTTTTTTTCACAAGTGTGCCTCCTGGTTATTGAAATTGAAATCTATATTGAAACTATATACATAAAACAAATAAATAGATAGGTGACATATATGCCACAACTAGATAATATGTGTATGTAAATATCTAAATAATATAAGTTTTTTGTTTTCTGTGTATGGGGCAGACCCCTGAATTGTTTTAAAGTCTTTTTTGTGGCGTTTTGCATATATTTAGCTTGTTGATTATGCCTGGCCCCTTTTTGGGGTGTCCACCTGTAGATTAGTGAGCGAAAAAAAAAAGATACAATGAAAATGTAGCAAGATTAGATGATTACAACATACCAATTACACCATTCGACCCAAAAGAATGGGTTGAGACTCTTTGTGAACGGCTAAGCTGCCATATGTATGAAAGCCTCAACTAACTCCTTGTATGGGTATTGGAAATTTAGTGTTTGAAATATAAAAGGTGTGACTGTTATCTACAAAACTATTAACCATATTTTTAACATGAATTCACAAGTGAACCATTCAAACTACTTACACAAATTGAACATATAAACATTGATATGTATATCAGAAATTTTTGGAGTGAGTGAAAGTGATAATTAAAGTGTGTATGAGAGTGATTGGGTAAGATTTATCGATCAAAATGTGTGTTTTTCTTCACTGCCCTGCTGGCCCCTTTGCCTCAAACAGGTCTCTAGGTGGTCCCCAACCGCTTAAGAGAGGCAGAATAGGTGACCAGTTGTATCCTTGTAGGCAAACAACGAAATTTTAGTATTTTCCTATTTTTCAAGATATATATAACAACCAACTAAGATGGTTGTCCCGTGGGGGGAAATTGACCAAAATGATCCATTTTCCTATTTGGGACAACAAGGTTAATGGCACAAAGACATAATAGAAACATACATGAATGAAAAGATAAAGAAAAGAAGTATGGATAGCCAGCTATGAGGTCTATTTAAGGGTTCTCCTAAGGGGCCCTAGGACTCCCAGCCACTAGCTAAGGCTGAAAACAATTGAATGCTTCAAAAAATCTGCACTAAAACACATTAAACAAATTAAACCAAGTTGTTAGAAAATGAAAGTGAGCAAGTTAAATCCAAGGAAGAAACAACAAACACCTAGCTAACTAATCCCTCCCAAAGATAGCTAACATATCAAGCATTTACCCCTACCCCTCAACCCTTAACCAACAAATCACACATCCAACAACTAAAATTCAACAAGTACACACACACAAGGAGTCTTATAAATTTTAGTAGAGCTTTGTTACTATATTTATCCTCCCCCTTTACAATGCCAACCCTCTTATTTATAAAGGAGAGGTGAAGGCTTAGGGTTAGGTCACAAGACACTTGTCACTTTTGGAAAAGTGACAAGTGGACCAACCCTAAAGTATTTTTGTCTTTTTTACAAAAAGTAATCTTATCCAAAAAAAGGGAACCTTATCCAAAAAAGGGAACCTTATCCAAAAAGGGGATCAAATCAGATTTGACTTGACCCTTCAATTACATAATAATTACTTGCCAAAAGTAAATCATATGAGAGTTCATATTACAAAAAGTCATTTTCCATAAAATGACAAATATGCCACATCACCATTTGCCTTGGGATTTTTTCCATCCCAAATTCTCTTTGACTGCTGCCATGTTTTGCAGCTGTAGGTGATGTGTTTTAGGATATTATCCGGCCATCCATGGCTGTCGGATTCACCGGAATGAAGGACCAAGGTTTGGGGAATTGCTGAGTTGCTTTGGAGGGCAAGGGGACTTTAGGATTTGGTCATTGTAAGTAAATAAATGGCCACTATTCAGGCACTTTTTAGACCTGATTATGCCCCCCTTTGCTTCCTATATGTTTCCCCATGAGCTGGCTAAAACATGGCCTTGAATTGGGCTTGTTTCAATAAGAGGACCTCTTGGATCTGAACTTTGAGAGGCTCTTACTCTGTACCAAATAGCCAAAAATCTATTCTTTACTATGCCCATGTTGTATCTCTATCTCCTACCTTTCCTCTGCCTTTCGTTTGGAACAAATCTGACTCTGGATGAGTGAGATATGGCCCCGGGAAGGTATGCGGATGGAGCCGGCCAATAGACTGATCAGGGAAAGGATTTGAAATTGGATTGAAATTTTGGATTGGACACTAGAGTTGATAGGCTTCTACATGCTTATATACCTATAGCTGAAATGAGTTTCCCTCACTAGGCCCAATTTGACCTCGGAGGCCCCCGATTAAGCCTCTTCTGGTGCATGCTTGTAGGGCCAAACTGAGTACCTGTCACTTTGGGACATGTCACTGAAAATCTGGGCTGAATTTTCTAAGGTGAATGGCATGGCTGTATTCTAGACTTCGTCCCGGTTGTTTCGAAAATTTACGGGTGAAAATCCGCCTCCGTATCGAGAAGTTATGCAATTAAAATGTCCAGTGGCCCTTGTGGGGGGGGGAATTTAAATTTTAACATATAGTTTGAAATTTATAAATAAAGTTTATTAATATTTTTATAAATTTATTAAAAGTTTTTAATAGTAATTTTATTAAATATATATATAAAATAAAACGAATATTTAAACAAATAATAAATTAAAAAAAATAAAAAAATGAAAACAAACTTAATTTAAAATTAAAAACTATACGAAAATTTAAAATTAAATTTTATATATTTAATTAAAAAAAAAAATATTAAAACAGAAAAAGGCGGGGGGGTTTATCTGATGCCCCTGGTCACCCACGTGATCGGGTCCAAGCTCCAAGGGGCCACGGGGTTTGGGGAAACGTTGAGTGGTAGTGGCGCTAGGAGGTGGCCACGTGGGAGGGAGATGTGTGGAGAGGAAGGATGCATGGCTGTGGGGTGCAACGCACAGGAGGAAAGGGAAATGGAGGTGGAGCTCGAGCTGCGCATAGAGGGAAGGCAGTTGGTGGCTGTGGGAGTTGGAGGCCATGGGATGTGGGAGGCCACGTGGGAGATGGGAGGTGGAGCAGGGGTAGGGGTGAGAGGGAGTTGGAGGTTCCCGCAGTGTGGGGAGAGGAGTGTCAAGTAATGGAGTGGAGTGGTGGTTTGAGGAGAGAATGTGAGGATGTGCGTGTGGTGGTAGAGGACTGGTGTGGAGGGGGGGAAATGGAGGTGAGGAGGAGGGGCAACACACACAGAGGGGTTATTAAGGGGCTGGGGTTTTGGTCTGGTGTGCATGTGAGGGGAGGAAGCGCATGAGAGGGGTTGTGTGCGGTGGTGGTGGTGGCGCCCAGGTGGTGGATGGGCAACCAACCACCTCCAAAAATTAAAATTAAAACTTTGGGACAATGGGTTTTTTGGTAATGAAAACTGGATGGGAGGTTTTGGGTTCAAACCCCCTGCCCTCGACTTGGATTTATGGGGAGTTTTTTAAGATTTCTGGGCAAAGGAAAAAGGGGAGGACTGGGGTTCAAAGCCCAGAGCTTCCCAGTGACATGCCTAGGCCTGCAAACTCCAATAGATAGCTTTACAATTAAAAATTTAAAGGAGCGACAGAGGCTTGGGCCTGGTGCCCAAGAGGGGTTCAAATCCCCTCTCCTTTGCATCTTTCAACACACATACAATCTGAATGAACTCAACCACTAACAATCAGACTGAACTAGTAAGCAATATCATCATTGAAACAGGCAAACAGACACAAATTTCTTCTTGCAGGATCTCAAAATAACCAACAACATTTTTTATTGGTTTTTTGAAAATGACATTAATGGATTACCTGGCTAACTATTTGGAGATGGTAGCATGGAAGCTGATTCTCATTGCTGAGTTGTTGCTGCTGTCAAAAACCCCCCTCTACTGCCATGAATTGCTATTGTAGATCTCTCCCCCCTCTGGCCAAACAGCCAAAATGGCTTGGGAGAGGGGAGAAGGGAGGTTTTGTTTTTTTTCAATTAAAAAAAAAACAATTTTCCCCAAACTGCATGAGGCTACGTGCCAAATCTCCAAATTTCCAATTTTGCTAAAAATATTTAATAAAATATTTAATTAATTTTTTAATATTTTTGGAAATATGTGCAAGTCAAAGTTTGACTTTGACTTTGACTTTGACTCTGCTACAGCGAACTTAACCCAAAAATGTTGACTGGAGAGACAGAGTCAGAATCAGACGCAAGTCACATCGTTGGAAAGTTATTGATGAGTACATCAGGAATATGTCATCACCAACTTGAGATAATGCCACCTCAACCCTCAAATTTGGCCCGAAACAGTGGCCACTTAAAACCCCTCACTTCCTGGTGGGCCCGCATGACACCTAATCTTGCGAAAGGTGCCGAATCGTCGTACGATATCCAATCGAGGTAAATGAGGTACCGTCAAAAAGGTATCGATGAGTAATTTGTTGAGGTGACAACATATTTTTGTGTTGGGGTCATTTATGACTATATTAGCTGCTATGAAACCCGGTCATGTGAGCTGGTGGACCCCTTTTTGCCTAAAATTATTGACCAACTTGTGACAGCTCTAACCAGGCCATATGAAGTCAGAATGAGGAAAATAATACGTTTTTGGAAAGGTGTCTGAGTATATTACAATGTGGCATCACTGAGTATCTAATTTATAACTCTTTACCCATGAATTTTAAACCACGAATCATTGCAACCAATTTGGTGTCCAAAAATGGTCATAAACTTGCGAAAGCTCGTTCTTACAGACCGAGGGTCGAAACCAAGCACGGGATATACCATTGGAAAGGTATCGTACTGACCTACACCATGTCTAGGTTTTATTTTCCCTTTGATACCATAATCTAAACAAAATTATACCAAGAATTCAAGGCTATTGGTTTTGGCTGTTCGGGTGACGTTGACTTTGTGTGCCTCATATGGGGTCATACTAACTTGGAATCAAGCTCATGATATCTCATTGAAAATATTGTCCTGATCCCTACCACTTGGAAGTGTTGTATTACTTGAATCAAACAACCTTGACATGAGGAATAAATGTCATGGGAAGGACCACAAATCCCTGAAAGGAACCAACTAATACTCTTTTAAGGGCAGAGGCCATAATAACTATGACCCCCACCACTGTCTTTGACTGAAACCATAGCATCAAGGGGCGTTTATGGAGAAGTAATTGTGTAAAACACCATGTTGAGCCTAGAGCATATTTTTGGGTCAACAAGTAGGATAGATCAAATAAACACTAATCATGGAGTTTCAGAGGCCAAAATCAGAGGATCAATTTATGAATGAGATGATTGAGGTTAGACAAAAACTAGGAGAATCTGTATGGGACATCGATTAGAAGATCAAGAAATTGAAAGGTAAATTGAAGTATCCCATTTCTACCATGAAACATAGACATTTATTTGTAAATTCATTTTTACCACATTTCAAATATCCATTGATAAAAAAGAAATTTCAAAACCGGGTAGATGCACTACAAGTAGTGATGTAGTTAGAGGAGAATCAATATAAGAATATAGATCCAGCCATAGAGGATCTGAAAGAATATCTGAAGAAATTGACAGTGTAGTTGAACCAGTACAAGAATAGGGAGAAAAGAGAAGCAGTGTGGTGTACGCTGTGCAGATCAAATGGACATCACAAGAATGAGTGTTTGACATTTGCGTAATATCTGGCAGTAGGGATTCCAAACCCATTTCTTACAGGAAGGAATTGGTGTGAAATATGAAAGACACATAGGCATGATCCTTATCACCATCCTATGATGCAAAAGTACAAAGAGTACTTTCTGTAACTTTTGTAAATTAGTGCTCCATGAAGACTATTATCGCAAAGTTTGTGGTTTAGGTCACAGGCTAAAGGATAGAGATCAAACTGGTGTAACAGGAACCTTCCCCACCCAATGTCACCTCAATGGGGAGGTTCTCTCCATTTAGGGAGGTTAGCCCAGGGGAGACATCCCCAACAACCTGGGGTTTGAAGAGGTAGAAGGTATAAGGTCAGGTTTTAGAGTTCCCTCCTCACAGGTTACCACCAATGTCAGACAGTCTGGCTAATCAGCCAATAAATGAAGTGTATGCTCTATTGAAAACACCTGCCCAAAACAAGACAACAGCAATACAATATATGTATGCAGGCTATAACTCAAAGGGTTAGTACTTCATTGACTATCTGATATTATTAATAAGCAATGTACTACAATAGATGTAAAATGAATTCAACGTTTTATCAATTAACCATGAAAGACCATCAATTCATCAATATCTAAGGAGATGACTAAGACAACAATATGTCCATTCGACAATTTACTCAATAAATGCTTCAAATCATCATTTAATTTCTTATATTACACTTTTGTTGCATCAAGATGAGATATCCAACTGTGATGTCAACCCTAAACTAGGTTAGTTTGGTTAGTTAGGGTTTCAAAATTTAGTTTTGAAAGTAGTTTTACACACTAAATCTTCAACATCGGAGGTCAAACATCAGTGCCTTAGGGTATATGGAGTGAAATAAGAAAAGGGCACAAGATTTTGAAAGGATGATGACTTAAAGACTAGAAGGTAGGGTTCTATGGTTGTGCAAAGGCAGGGCCCTACTATCAAAACCCTAGGGGAAAGAGGCTCACTCCAGTGTTTCTTAAGCAAGGCCTCATGCTCTTTCCTCCTTCTCTAAATCAACTTGGAAAAATGGCTAGCCTAAAGAATAAGCCTAAGGGAGAAGGTGTTGTAAAAACAAGGCTTTCAAACCATAGAAGATGAAAACCCTAGGTGTAGATAACCTAGGCCTAGGACGTCACCCTCTCTCAACCTATAAACTTCAACGCTAGCTCAAGGAAGAAGCAGAATAAGTGTAGCAAAGGCTAGGCTTAATCTCTTTTCTTCAATGGCTGAAAAAATCTCTCTCTAAGGGGACATGTAACAATGACCTACTTGTGTGCTTGTTACCTAGGGTTTTAAATCAACAATATTATAAGCAAATGCAAGAAATTACACCTACAACCATTCATTTAAGAAGTTTTGCAAGAAAATTCACTTACATGTCATGAAGAAAAGCATAAGAAAACCCTAGTTGTAAACCTTCCTTGAGAGAAATGCCATAAAATGCCAAAAATATCCTTCCAATAGCAAGTGCACCTCACTTATGCAGCAAATATACCCAAGAAGGGTGCAAAAATCAGACCTCACAAGTGTGAGTCAATTGTGTTATGTTAAAATGAGGGAAAACATCCTCAATATATATCATCCAATGACCTTTAATTAAAAATTAGGTCATTAAAACAACCGACAAGGCTAATAACTAAAAATCATACTATTTTACATTAAACTGCTAAAAGGAAACCCTAAATGAGCAATAAGCAAGACGTCTAGCCCATTTGAGGGAGACGTTAGCCCTTTTTAGGGCAAATCACAGCACTGGATGACAACGTTGGCCCTCTCTAGGCCTCCAAACTCTGCCACATGTGCCAAACTTCCCTGTAAAGATGCCACACGTGCCAAACTGCCCTGTAAAGCTGCCACATGCTGGAGGTGACATCAAGGATCTATGGAGGATGTTCTGGGTCAACAGAGGGACACATTCCACCTGCAGTGAGTCAACCCCCTAGGGCTGGGCTCAACAAAGGCGTCCTTGATGAAAATGTTATTCTTCTTCTCTCGTGTAAAGGCTCGACCAATCATTGTCCCGTCTCTGCTCCTGATGAGGTCCCAACAACCATCTGATGGGTTTTTCAGCCCCATGGAGGTCCGAACTAATCATCTCCTCATGTGTACCGGTCCACCTGGTAACTGTCCGTCGAGCATGGTCTTGCACATCAAAAAATTCATCCTCCATGGGCTCATTAGTCCTCGAGATCATAGAAATGTCAATCATATTTCATCATTAATTTTATCAAATGCATGCATAAAACCCTTAGCATATCATCTAATAGCTAAAAGACATTACAATGACCTACTATACAAAGCTGAAGAAAATGACAAAGTGCTCTATTGGGCCAGCATCCATAAAAAAAGGAAAGTTCCCAAAGGATATCATCCAAGCCATGTAACATAAGGTGGTGTGGTCAAAGGATTTCCAAACATAGTGGAATACAGGGGTGATATTATCCGTGGGTTCCTTTGTAGGAGGCGAGCTATACCTGTCATGGATGTGATTTTTTCCAAGCCCTTCATTTCCTTTATTCTTTTTTTCCTTTATTACTTTTTCTTTCTTTTTATTTCAAGGTCTAACTAGAGGACGCTGCCTTGGCGTGGTGACCATAGCTAACAGTGTTACCCATGAGTACTTTCACAGAGATGATAAGGCTGGCTCGTGATGAGAGCCCCTTTCCCTTGGCCATGTAACCAAAGTTCACTACCCTGGCATGGTAACCAGGTAATGGCAATGTCATACTGCTAGGTACCTATGAACATAATGGGCTGAGTCGTGATGAGACCCCCCATCCTCTTGGTTAGGTCTTGTTTTATTGTTATTTTTCTTCAGGTCCCTCTTGTTTCTTATTGAGAGGCCTTTTATTTCCTTCTCGGGGATCCCTGGGTGAGGCATATCTAGGTTTTATTTTTATGGATTTTATCTCTTACCAGCTTCTTTTACCCCCTAGGCCTTTAGCCCCTTCTTCCCACGGGATAAGGTGTAATCCCATAAATAGGTCATCCTAATGTCCGGACTAGGGGAATGGGATAGATGAATGGGAGATAAGATGTAAAAGTGATATAATGATTGGAGCAAACGATGGATCTTCAAAATCCACCTTGGTAGCTAACCAAAACCTATGGGTACAAGCTTGCTAGGGTACCCTATCAATCCCCCCTACCATGGTCAAGTGGGTTAGTGTAAGATCCAATCAATTGTCAGAAATGAAAGGAATTTGATGCATATATCTGAAAGTTATAATGATCAAACATGACACATACCATGATACCTGGACCAACTACCTGATGGAGAAAGAGTCCTCTCCGATGCAAGTCCAAGACAAAGGTGATGGATGTTGTTGCTGCTAATAGGACAAGTGTGATGGAGAAGAAGAAAGATGGGCCCTCCAGGGCCATGCTTAGGTCAATCCTGCTCTCAGTACTCCATGTCTAGGACCTGTGGGCCTTGAGACATGATCTCTTAGTTATCCCTAGAAATCGGGGATAACATCTGGCTCGAACTCGGGGACATGTGCTCACCGTAGAGCATATGAGAAACCTCAACATCTCTGGCATAAACATACAGACCTGCTCACACTTGAAAAGGGTTTCAGTAACAAAGGTGGGGTGGTATTGCCACCTGACAAATATAATATATATGTATATGAATGAAATAAAGAAATCAATATGCATGTGAGGAAACAAACTAACATGACATGCAGATGGTATAATACACAGAAAAATGCCTACCTACCTATACTTACCTATCATTCATGTCCCACCACCTTGGTGGGGTTTGTGGAGGCATCTGCTAATGGGGAATGGGCGTCTTCTTCCTTCCAAAGTGGACAAATAGTACGAGTTATCAATTGATTCCATTCCAACTTTGAAAGGTCCGAGCCATGATTGCGTACTTCCTTTCACATTAATTAGCTCTCCTTTCTGAGTATCCCACATCCATACCAAATATCCCTCGTATTTCCTGATCTTGTGTTTGGCTGTTCCTTGAACAACCCTATTGTACTGTACTGAGGGAGGTGGATGGGATTCTGGTGTAAAAACTTCTTGTTGGGATGGATGAATTTGCACGTCCTCTTCATCCTTTTTCCTTTTTAATATCTTCACCGTCGCAACCTCTTTGTTCTGAAATTCATCTAGGAGTTCCTGGTATTCTTCTTTCTTAGGCCATTAAATTTGGTCAAACTCTTCCTCTGTTGCAAAGGGCATATCTTCCAGAGAATATTCTTAAAGAGTTTGTATCACATCTTTCCGTGCTTCATTTATGGGAGGAATGACATCTTACATGTGATTTCTAGTTATCGACACATTGAGTAAACATCCAATTGTCCCATATTTCAAAGGTAATCGTGAAAAGGTGAGATCCATTTCAAGGGACCCACCTATCATTGCACCAAACTTCCTAGACAATAACATTCCCCACACGTCTGGGACATCAACCACTATAATATCCATGTGGTCTATCTTCTCGGGGAATTCTTTCAATTGTACTTCAAGATTTTCAACCACACCATGTGTAGGTATTGCTTTAGATTCAAAACCACACACATTCCTGTAAGGCCTATTGACCTTCAAGCCCATTTGTTGCATGACTTTAAGAGGCATCATATTTGCACCAACACCTGTATCTAGCATGCAATTGTTAAGTTATTTGTTGTTCATCATTAAATTCATGAAGAATGGGGGGTTTTCACCATACTGGATTCTGAAGTGATCATCCTACAACATAATTGGACGGTCCATAGGCTCAGCTGTCCCAGAAACGAAGGTATCAAAGCATTCTTTTATAAAGGGGATCTTAATTGCTTCTTTTAAGGGAACGTTCACATGTATCTTTGACAAAGCTCCTTCAAATTCAAAATCAAGGTTAACCTTATTAGTCTTGGATGTCTTGGGAGGAAGAACTTCAAGAGATTTTGGCTGATTAGTGGTAGGTTGTTTCAGATTCTTTCTCCTGTATACCTAGACTTCTTGCTTTTTTAGCTTTTCTCGTTATTCCTGGTCCAAGTTGTTTATTAATGCCATTCTTGTTGCTCTTGCTGCTTCCTTCAGGGCCTACTAATGTTCTATATCCGTGATATTTATCTAAGGAAGATTCATAAAGCAATCCATATTGTTGACTTGTTGTTGGCTGGCGTTATAAGGACATTCATTCTCCCAATGTGCTTCATTGCATTCCAGGCACCAAGGATTTTCCTCAATGACGTTTGTAGGGGCCAGAGTATTTGGGACTTCATTTTCATTCTTTGGCTTGTAGGCTGGGTTCCCTTTCTGGAATTTCCCTTTCAATGGAGATCTAGGTGCCTGGGTCTGGGACTTTTCAAGTCTAACAATCTAGTTCATCATTTCTTCTTGATTTTTCATGATGCTATCCACAGAAGCTTGTAGCTTACTGATACTAGTGCAGAGATCTGAAGTAGGCTCATCATTGTGTACTACTTTCTTCTTGGTGTCTATTCTCCCCCTAGGGTTAGCAAAGGGCTCGATCTTGGATGAAAGGAGATTTCCTTCTATCTTGGTAGTGAGCTCTTGGGATTTTTGAATGGATTGGAGGTCTTTGTCACTAGGAAGATACCCTAGTTGGCCACTGAAAGATTTGGTGTAAATGTGAACAAGGTAATCATCTTTCGGATGATGTCTTGGGGGAGTTCTTTGGAGCAAAGCTTTGAATGTGGTGTGAAATTCCCGAATATACTCATTCTCATGCTTGGCAAGGCTATTTAGTCGGGTGAGTAGCATGTTAGGGTCTTCTTTAATGCTCCATCTTCTGAGAAATATTTGCTCAAGTCTATCCATGGTTTTGATGCTTCCATTAGGAATACTGAGATACCAATGTCTTACAACATCATAAAGGGTAGCAGAGAATAACTTCATGACCAAGTCTTAAACATCATCACTAATGGGTTGAAGTTGAAAAAATTCCCAAAGTTACTCATATGCTCTTCGGCACTAGTGGCATAGTGCCGGTAAACTTAGGAAACCACTTCTCATACTTGGGTAGAATTTGCCTAGGGTACCCAGGTATGGTTGACATGTCTAGTGGATTGAAAAGAGTAGACGACCATTTTCTTTGATTGTTAACTGGGTTTGTAGTACCGGTCTGTAAGGTAGACATGTTTAAAGGAAGTCTCTTTCCAAAAAGTAACTTGACAATAGGTGAATTCAAAGGAGGCTTCCTTCTGAAAGCTAAAGGATGATTATTGAATCTCCTTTTGGTTTGTGGAGTCACCGGATAGTTTTCCTAAAACTATCAAAGAATAGGGGAACAATGTCTAGTGGAGTCACTAGGTAAGCTTGTAAGAGAAAAGGTCTTTGAGGCAAGGCTTACCAAAAGATTTTTCGTTGAGGAAGATTGACTCAGTGTTCCCTGGCAACGACGCCAAAATGTTATCACACATTTTGTAGTTTAGGTCACAGGCTAAAGGATAGAGATCAAACTGGAGTAATATGAACCTTCCCCACCCAATGTCACCTCGATGGGGAGGTTATTTCTATTTATGGAGGTTAGCCTGGGGGAGACGTCCCCAACAGCCTGGGGTTTGAAGAGGCAAAAGGTATAAGGTCAGGTTTTAGAGTTCCCTCCTCACAAGTTACCACCAATGTTAGACAGTCCAGCTAATCAGCCAATAAATGAAGTGTATGGCCTATTGAAAACACTTGCCCGGAACAAGACAACAAAAACACGATATATATATATATGCAGGCTATAACTCAAAGGGTTAGTACTTTATAGACTATCTGATATTATTAATAAGAAATGTACTGCAATAGATGTAAAACAAATTCAACGTTTTATCAATTAGCCATGAAAGACCATCAATTCATCAATATCTAAGGAGATGACTAAGCCAACAAAATGTCCAATCAACAACTTACTCAATAAATGCTTCAAATCATCATTTAATTTCTTATATTACACTTTTTCTGCGTCAAGTTGAGATATCCAACTGTGATGCCAGCCCTAAATTAGGTTAGTTTGGTTATTTAGGGTTTCAAAATTTAGTTTTGAAAGTTGTTTTACACACTAAAGCTTCAACGTTGGAGGTCAAATATTAGTGCCTTAGGGTATATGGAGTCAAATGAGAAAAGGGCACAAGATTTTGAAAGTATGATGACTTAAAGACTGGAAGGTAGGGTTCTATGGTGCTGCAAAGGCAAGGCCCTAGAATCAAAACCCTAGGGCAAAGAGGCTCACTCCGGTGTTGCTTAAGCAAGGCCTCGTGCTCTTTCCTCCTTCTCTAAATCAACTTGGCAAAATGGATAGCCTAAAGAATAAGTATAAGGGAGAAGGTGTTGTAAAAACAAGGCTCTCAAACCCTATAAGATGAAAACAATAGGTGTAGATAACCTAGGCCTAGGACGTTACCCTCTTTCAACCTATAAACTTCAATGCTAGCTCAAGGGAAGAAGCAAGATAAGTGTAGCAAAGCCTAGGCTTAATCTCTTTTCTTCAATGGCTGAAAAAATCTCTCTCTAAGGGGACATGTAACAATGACCTACTTGTGTGCTTGTTACCGAGGGTTTTAAATAAACAATATTATAAGCAAATGCAAGAAATTACACCTACAACCATTCATTTAAGAATTTTTGCAAGAAAATTCACTTACATGTCATGAAGAAAAGCATAAGCAAACCATAGTTGTAAACCTTCCTTGAAAGAAATGCCATAAAATGCCAAAAATATCCTTCCAATAGCAAGTGCGCCTCACTTATGCAACAAATATACCCAAGAAGGGTGCAAAAATCAGACTTCACAAGTGTGAGTCAATTGTGTTATGTTAAAATGAGGGAAAATATCCTCAATTTATATCATCCAATGACCTTTAATTAAAAATTAGATCATTAAAACAACTGACAAGGCTAATAGCTAAAAATCATACTATTTTACATTAAACTGCTAAAAGGAAACACTAAATGATCAATGAGCAAGACATCTAGCCCATTTGAGTGAGACATTGGCCCTTTTTAGGGTAAATCACAGCACTGGATGACAAACGTTGGCCCTCTCTGGGCCTCCAAACTCTTACACACGTGCCAAAATGCCTTGTAAATCTGCCACACACTGGAGGTGACGTGAAGGATCTCTGGAGGATGTTCTGGGTCAATAGAGGGACATGTTCCACCTGCAGTGGGTCAACCCCCTAGGGCTGGGCTCAGCCAAGGCATCCTGGATGAAAATGTCCTTCTTCTTCTATCGGGCAAAGGCTCAACCAATCGCTTTCCTATCTTTGCTCCTAATGAGGTCCCAACAACCATCTAATGGGCTCTTCAGCCCCATGGAGGTCCGAACTAATCATCTCCCCATGTGTACTGGTCCACCTGGTACCTATCCGTTGGGCATGGTCTTGCACATCAAAAAATTCGCCCTCAATGGGATCATTAGTCCTCGGGATCATAGAAATGTCAATCATATTTCATCATTAATTTTATCAAATGCATGCATAAAACCCCTAGCATATCATCTAATAGCTCAAAGACATTCCAATGACCTACTATACAAAGCTGAAGAAAAAGACAAAGTGCCCTATTGGGCCAACATCCATAAGAAAAGGAAAGTTCCCAAAGGATATCATCCAAGCCATGTAACACAAGGTGGTGTGGTCAAAGGATGTCCAGACATAGTGGAAGATAGGGGTGATATTATCTATGGGTGCCTTTGTAGGAGGTGAGCTATACTTTTCATGGATGCAAATCTTTCCAAGCCCTTCATTGCCTTTATTCTTTCTTTTCTTTATTACTTTTTCTTTCTTTTTATTTCAAGGTCTAACTAGAGGACACTGCCTTGGCATGGTGACCAGAGCTAACAGTGTTACGCACGAGTACATTCACAGAGATGATAAGGCTGGCTCATGATGAGTCCACCTTTCCCTTGGCCATGCAACCAAAGGTCACTGCCCTGGCATGGTAACCAAGTAATGGCAATGTCATACTGCTAGGTACCTATGAACATAATGGGCTGGCTTGTGATGTGACCCCCCATCATCTTGGTTAGGTATTGTTTTATTGTTAGTTTTCTTCAGGTCCCTCTTGTTTCTTATTGAGAGGCCTTTTATTGCCTTCTCGGGGATCCCTGGGCGAGGAATCTCTAGGTTTTATTTTTATGGCTTTTATCTCTTACCAACTGCTTTTACCCCCTGGGCCTTTAGCCCCTTCTTCCCATAGGATAAGGTGTAATCCCATAAATAGGTCATCCTAATGTCCGGACTAGGGGAATGGGATAGATGAATGGGAGATAAGATGTAAAAGTGATATAATGATGGGAGCGGATGATGGATCCTCAAAATCCCCATTGGTAGCTAACCAAAACCTATGGGTACAATCTTGCTAGGGTACCCTGTCAATCCCCCCTACCATGGTCAAGTGGGATAGTGTAAGATCCAAGCAGTTGTCAGAAATTAAAGGAATTTGATGCATATATCTGAAAGTTATAATGATCAAACATGACACATACCATGATACTTGGACCAACTACCTTATGGAGCAAGAGTCTTCTCCGATGCAAGTCCAAGCTGAAGGTGATGGATGTTGTTGCTATTGATAGGAGAAGTGTGATGAAGAAGAAGAAAGATGGGCCCTCCAGGGCCATGCTCAGGTCAATCCTTCTCTCGGTACTCCATGTCTAGGACCTGTGGGCCTCGAGACATGATCTCCTAGTTATCCCTAGAAATTAGGGATAACATCTGGCTCTAACTCGAGGACATGTGCTCACCGTAGAGCACAGGAGAACCTCAACATCTCTGGCATAAACCTACAGACCTGCTCACTCTTGAAAAGGGTATCAGTAACAAAGGTGGGGTGGTATTGCCACCTTGCAAATATAATATATATGTATATGACTAAAATAAAGCAATCAATATGCATGTGAGGAAACAAACTAACATGAAATGCAGATGGTATAATACACAGAAAAATTCCTACCTACCTATACTTACCTATCAATCATGTCTCACCACCTTGGTGGGGTTTGAGGAGGTGTCTGCTAATGGGTAATGGGCGCCTTCTTCTTTCCAAAGTGGAAAAATAGCACGAGTTATCAACTGATTCCATTTTGACTTTGGAAGGTCCGAGCCATGATTGCATACTTCCTTTCACATTAGTTGGCTCTCCTTTCTGAGTATCCCACATCCATACCAAATCTCCCTCCTTATATTTCCTGATCTTGTGTTTGGTTGTTCCTTGAACAACCCTGATGTACTGTACTGAGGGAGGTGGGTGGGCTTCTTGTGTAAAAACATCTTGTTGGGATGGATGAATTTGCATTTCCTCTTCATCCTTTTTCCTTTTTAATATATTCACTGTCCCAACCTATTTGTTATGAAATTCATCTAGGATTTGTTGGTATTCTTCTTTCTTGGGCCATTCAATCTAGTCAAACTCTTCCTCTGTTGCAAAGGTCATATCTTCCGGAGAATAATCTTGAAGAGTTTGTATCACATATTTCTGCACTTCATTTATGGGAGGAATGACATCTTGCACATGATTTCTAGTTATTGGCACATTGAGTAAATGTCCAGCTGTCCCATCTTTCAAAGGTAATCGCAAAAAGGTGAGATCCATTTCAAGGGACCTGCCTATCATTGCACCAAACTTCCAAGACAACAACATTCCCCACACGTCTGGGACATCAACCACTATAATATCCATGTGGACTGTCTTCTCAGGGAATTCTTTCAACTGTACCTCAACATTTTCAACCACACCATGTGTGGGTGTTGCTTTAGATTCAAAACCACACACATTCCTATAAGGCCTAGTGACCTTCAAGCCCATTTGTTGCATGACTTTAAGAGACATCATATTTTCACTAGCACCTGTATCTAGCATGCAATTGTTAAGGTATTTGTTGTTCATCATTAGATTCATGAAGAATGGGGGTTTTCACCATACAGGATTTTGAAGTGATCAGCTTGCAACATAATTGGGGGGTCCATAGGCTCAGCTGTTCCAGAAAAGAATGTATCAAAGTGTTCTTTTATAGAGGGGATCTTAATTTCTTCTTTTAAGGGATTGTTCACATGCATCTTTGACAAATCTCCTTCAAAGTCAAAATCAAGGTTAATCTTATTAGTCTTGGATGTCTTGGGAGGAAGAACTTCAAGAGATTTTTCCTAAACAACGGTAGGTTGTTTCAGATTCTTTCTCCTATATACCTGGACTTCTTTCTTTTTTATCTTTTCTCGTGATTCCTGGTCCAAGTTGTTTATTATTGCCATTCTTGCTGCTCTTGCTGCTTCCTTCAGGGCCTGCTGATGTCCTATATCCATGATATTTATCTAAGGAAGATTCATAAAGCAGTCCAGATTGTTGACTTGTTGCTGGCTGGTGTTATAAGGACATTCATTCTCCCAATGTACTTCACTGCGTTCCAGGCACCAAGGATTTTCATCAACGACGTTTGTAGGGGCCATATTATTCGAGACTTCATTTTCATTATTTGTCTTGTAGGCTTGGTTCCCTTTCTGGAATTTCCCTTTCAATGGAGGTCTAGGTGCTTGGGTCTGGGACTTTTCAAGTCTAAGAATCTGGTTCATCATTTCTTATTGATTTTTCATGATGCTATCCATGGAAGCTTGTAGCTTACTGATACTAGTGCAGAGATCTGAAGTAGGCTCAACATTGTGTACTACTTTCTGCTTGGTGTCTATTCTCCCCCTAGGGTTAGCAAAGGGCTCAATCTTGGATGAAAGGAGATTTCCTTCTATCTCGGTAGTGAGCTCTTGGGCTTCTTGAATGGATTGGGGGTCTTTGTCCCTAAGAAGATACCCTAGTTGGCCACTGAAAGATCTGGTGTAAATGTTAACAAGGTAATCATCTTTCGGATGATGGCTTGGGGGAATTCTTCAGAGAAAAGCTTCGAATCTGATGTGAAATTTCCGAATAGACTCATTCTCATGCTTGGCAAGGCTATTTAGTTGGGTGAGAAGCATGTTAGGGTCTTATTTAATGCTCCATCTTCTGAGAAAGATTTGCTCAAGTCTATCCATGGTTTTGATGCTTCCATCAGGAAGACTGAGATACCAACATCTTGCAACATCATAAAGGGTAGCAAATAATAACTTCATGACCAATTCTTCGTCGTCATCACTAATGGGGTGAAGTTGAAAAAATGCCCAAAATTTACTCATATGCTCTTCGACACTAGTGGCATCAGTGCCGATAAACTTAGGCAACCACTTCTCATACTTCGGTGGCATTTTCCTAGGGTAGCCAGGTATGGCTGACATGTCTAATGGATTGAAAAGAGTAGACGACCATTGTCTTTGATTGTTAACTGGGTTTGTAGTATCGGTTTGAGAGGTAGACATGTTTAAAGGAAGTCTCTTTCCAAAATGTGACTTGACAATAAACGAATTCAAAGGAGGCTTCCTTCTCAAAAGCTAAAGGAGGATTAGTGAATCTCCTTTTTGGTTGTGGAGTCGCCAGATAGTTTTCCTGAAACTATCAAAGAATAGGGGAACAAAGTCCAGTGGAGTCGCCAGGCAAGCTTGTAAGAGAAAAGGTCTTTGAGGCAAGGCTTACCAAAAGATTTTTCATTGAGGAAGATTGACTCAGTGTTCCCCGGCAACGATGCCAAAATGTTATCACACAGCTTGTAGTTTAGGTCACAGGCTAAAGGATAGAGATCAAACTATTGTAACAGGAACCTTCCCCACCCAATGTCACCTCGATGGGGAGGTTCTTTCTGTTTAGTGAGGTTAGCCCAAGGGAGACGTCCCCGACAACCTGGGGTTTGAAGAGGCAGAAGGTATAAGGTCAGGTTTTAGATTTCCCTCCTCACAGGTTACCACCAATGTCAGACAGTTCGACTAATCATCCAATAAATGAAGTGTATGCCCTATTGAAAACACCTGCTCGGAACAAGACAAAAACAACACAATATATGTATGCAGGCTATAACTCAAAGGGTTAGTACTTCATTGACTATCTGATATTATTAATAAGCAATGTACTACAATAGATGTAAAATGAATTCAACGTTTCATCAATTAGCCATGAAAGACCATCAATTCATCAATATCTAAGGAGATGACTAAGCCAACAATATGTCCAAGCAACAATTTACTCAATAAATTATTCAAATCATCATTTAATTTCTTATATTACACTTTTGTTGTGTCAAGGTGAGATAGCCAATTGTGACGTCAACCCTAAATTAGGTTAGTTTGGTTAGTTAGGGTTTCAAAATTTAGTTTTGAAAGTAGTTTTACACACTAAATATTCAATGTTGGAGGTCAAATATCAGTGCCTTAGGGTATATGGAGTCAAATAATAAAAGGGCACAAGATTTTGAAAGGATGATGACTTAAAGACTAGAAGGTAGGGTTCTATGGTGCTGCAAAGGTAGGGCCCTAGAATCAAAACCCTAGGGGAAAGAGGCTCACCATGGTGTTTCTTAAGCAAGGCCTCGTGTTCTTTCCTCCTTCTCTAAATCAACTTGGCAAAATGGCTAGCCTAAAGAATAAGTCTAAGGGAGAAGGTGTTGTAAAAACAATGCTTTCAAACCCTAGAAGATGAAAACCCTAGGTGTAGATAACCTAGGCCTAGGATGTCACCCTCTTTCAACCTATAAACTTCAACGCTAGCTCAAGGGAAGAACCAAGATAAGTGTAGCAAAGGCTAGGCTTAATCTCTTTTCTTCAATGACTAAAAGAATCTCTCTCTAAGGGGACATGTAACAATGACCTACTTTTTTTCTTGTTACCTAGGGTTTTAAATAAGCA
>JZKD02S2025536.1:224948-271277 GCA_000966675.3 Picea glauca
TCACTTACATGTCATGAAGAAAAGCATAAGCAAACCCTAGTTGTAAACCTTCCTTGAGAGAAATGCCATAAAATGCCAAAAATATCCTTCCAATAGCAAGTGTGCCTCACTTATGAAACAAATATACCCAAGGAGGGTGCAAAAATTAGACCTCACAAGTGTGAGTCAATTGTGTTATGTTAAAATCAGGGAAAACATCCTCAATTTATATCATCCAATGACCTTTAATTAAAAATTAGGTCATTAAAATAGAAAACAAGGATAATAACTAAAAATCATATTGTTTTACATTAAACTGCCAAAAGGAAACCCTAAATGAGCAATGAGCGAGACGTCTAGCCGATTTGAGGGAGACATTGGCCCTTTTTAGGGAAAATCACAACACTGGATGACAAACGTTGGCCCTCTCTCGGCCTCCAAACTCTGCCACACGTGCCAAACTGCCTTGCAAAGCTGCCACACACTGGAGGTGACGTCAAGGATCTCTAGAGGATGTTCTGGGTCAATAGAGGGACACGTTCCACCTGCAGTGGGTCAACCCCCTAGGGCTGGGCTCAGCCAAGGAGTCCTAGATGAAAATGTCCTTCTTCTTCTATCGTGCAAAGGCTCGACCAATCACTGTCCTGTCTCTACTCCTAATGAGGTCCCAACAACCATCTAATGGGATCTTCATCCCCATGGAGTTCCGAACTGATAATCTCCCCATGTGTATCGGTCCACCTGGTACCTGTCCATTGGGCATGGTCCTGCACATCAAAAACTTTGCCCTCCATGGGATCATTATTCCTCAGGATCATAGAAATGTCAATCATATTTCATCATTAATTTTATCAAATGCATGCATAAAACCCCTAGCATATCATCTAATAGCTCAAAGACATTGCAATGACCTACTATACAAAGCTGAAGAAAAAGATAAAGTGCCCTATTGGGCCAACATCCATAAGAAAAGGAAAGTTCCCAAAGGATATCATCCAAGCTATGTAACACAAGGTGGTGTGGTCAAAGGATGTCTAGACATAGTGGAAGACAGGGGTGATATTATCCATGGGTGCCTATGTAGGAGGCGAGTTGTACCTGTCATGGATGCGATTCTTTCCAATCCCTTCATTGCCTTTATTCTTTCTTTTCTTTATTACTTTTTCTTTATTTTTATTTCAAGGTCTAACTAGAGGAAACTGCCTTGGTGTGGTGACCAGAGCTGACAGTGTTACCCATGAGTACTTTCACAGAGATGATAAGGTTGGGTCGTGATGAGACCACCTTTCCCTTGGCCATGCAACCAAAGGTCACTACCCTGGCGTCGTAACCAGGTAATGGAAATGTCATACTGCTAGGTATCTATGAACATAATGGGTTGGATCGTGATGAGACCCCCCATCCTCTTGGTTAGGTCTTGTTTTATTGTTATTTTTCTTTAGGTCCCTCTTGTTTCTTATTGAGAGGCCTTTTATTGCCTTCTCGGGGAACCCTGGGGAGGCATCTCTATGTTTTATTTTTATGGATTTTATCTCTTACCAACTACTTTTACCCACTGGGCCTTTAGCCCCTTCTTCCCACAGGATGAGGTGTAATCCCATAAATAGGTCATCCTAATGTCTGGACTAGGGGAATGGGATAGATGAAATGGAGATAAGATGTAAAAGTGATATAATGATGGGAGCAGACGATGGCTCTTAAAAATCCCCCTTGGTAGCTAACCAAAACCTATGGGTACAAGTTTGCTAGGGTACCCTGTCAATCCCCCCAACCATGGTCAAGTGGGTTACTGTAAGATCCAAGTAGTTGTCAGAAATGAAAGGAATCTGATGCATATATCTGAAAGTTATAATGATTGAAGATGACACATACCATGATACCTGGACCAACTACCTCATGGAGCAAGATTCTTCTCCGATGCAAGTCCAAGCCGAAGGTGATGGATGTTGTTGTTGCTGATAGGACAAGTGTGATGAAGAAGAAGAAATATGGGCCCTCTAGGGCCATGCTCAGGTCAATCCTACTCTCGGTACTCCATGTCTAGGACCTGTGGGCCTCGAGACATGATCTCCTAGTTACCCCTAGAAATCAGGGATAACAAAGACAAAAATTGTAGAAATTTGGAGTTAATGAAGGAAATAACCTCATATGCATACAAGATGCAGGCTAAGTTGATGGTATGACAAACTGCACCATAGTTTTGCAATGCACAACAATTTCAAGAAATGCCACGGTTTCAACAAATCCTACAGAATAATAAGGTACCACAATATCATCAACAAAATATGGATCCACAGGGGAACAAGGGAGGATTGAGAAATAGAGGAGGAGGAGGAATGGGAAGATGTAGAGGGCCTATTATCTGCCATAATTTTCAGCAACAAGGACACTATGCTAGAGAGTTTCCTCAACTAGTAACACCATGTATGTATTGTCATGCAGTAGATCATGTGACAAAAGAGTGCCCAAAGTTAATGATAAAGATCTAGAAGAAAGGAAATCTAAATAATCAGAATGTTTAGTGGAATGTAGAAGAAATAAGGGATCCTGGTAGAAACATCAATATAGTGACTATAGGAGGAGTTAATATAAGAGAATATACATAGGATTAGAAGAAGGGATCTCAGTGTTGGATTCAGAAGAACACTCAACCAAAACAACAATTTGATGAAAAGAAGGAGAAGGAAGCCTTCGAGGAATAAAAGAAGGAGTTCTTGAAGGAGAATGAAGCATCCACATCAAATACTACACAGAGGTATGATACTCGTATTTTTAATATGCATCAGTATTTGGATCATACTTACAAAGGAGAGAAAACATAGAAAGTAAGTAACTTAAAGAATTTCCTGGAATCTTGCTTTAAATTACTTAATGATAAGAATGGCATGGATTTGTTTAAAAATATGCTTGAGAAATATAACATAGAATAAGGGATAGGAACATAACCTAAGAATATTAATCAAGTCCATAGAAAGAAAATAACCAGTAGAGAGTTTAGATTGAATGCAAATATAGGAAAATTTAATATGGGAAATGCTATCCTAGACTTAGGATCAGATGTTAACATTTTTCCAAATACATCTTGGGAAGAAATAGGAGAACCTACTCTGGGGTATTCCAATATCCAATTGAATATAGAAAACCAATAGAGAGTGATTCCCATATGTAGATTGAAGAATACAACAATGGATCTAGATGGTGTGTGCACCACAACAAACTTTGAAGTAATGGATATGGTGGATGAGTCTATACCATTTCCAAGACTATTGGGAATTGATTGGGCCTTTGATAATCATGTCATAATTTACTTGAATACTAGGAAGATGATATTTGAAGTTGGGAACTTCAGGGTAGTAGCACCTTTATATCCCTCAGATTGTGAAAGCTATGTAGAGCCTATGCTTGACAGTGTTCTAGAGGATGGTGTCAATCAATTGTATAGGACTACTACATGAGAGGAAGACTATGTGAATCTAATAACATATGGAGTACTCAATTGGAGGAGTATCAATTCTGATATGTCAAATTCAGATACTGGAGTAGAAAACTGGCATCAAAGATTGCATGAAGTCTCTACTAGTAAGTGCACCAGAGTTGCACGTGTAGTAAGATGGGTTGGGACAAAATTAAGATAGTTTCCCACATTTACTAAAGAGGAAAATTTAGAAAACTTCCTGAAAGAGTTTGAATTAGAGGTTTTGGATAGTCATGGATTACTAGTGTTGGATATAGCACTAAGAGACACACCTGCACGATGATGAGGTGCGCATAAGGAGGTAATCCAAGACTGGTATCAGTGTAAGTGAATGATGTGCATAAGATTTGGTAGGAGTCAACAAGATAAACCTTTGTAGAAGTATGATGGAAGAGGGAACCCAAGACATCATATAAATGATTGTGTCACTAACTGGAGATTAGTACCACTAAGGGAATGGACACATTACTTTTTTCATACGTTGGAAGGAATACCTAGAAATTGGTACAAGGAGAAGGAACTACATAGATAAAATGTGTGATCCAGGTGGATATCAGTGGCCACCCACCTTTTCCAACTGGCTCAAAACAATTTTCTGGCAATTTTGGTAATTTACTATTTTTAGCAGTTTTCACTTCCAGAGTCGTTTTGAGCCCCTAAACTATGTTTTTTTTGGGAAAATAGGTTTTCAATATTAAAGTTTCTTCATTATTTTTCCTAAAATGATTCTCCTCGATGATCCCTTTCCAATGGGCTATCATATGCCTAAAACGAAGATCGTATGCAAAAGTTACAACCCTGGGAAGTTGATGTACTAACTTACCCAAACAGGGCTCACATGACTTTTGGCACTTCATCTCCTAGGGTTAGGTTTTTGGATGTCTAGGGTTTTTGGAATTCCTGATTATTGTAAAAATGCCTTCAAATCCTCATTTTAATCATATTCTTGTGAATGCGAGTAGCCGTCACATATCTTCTCATAGATAAACTGCCACCATTCTAACAAGTCTTTCACTCTGTACATTTCTTTCATTAATAGAAATCGTGTATTATTGTATCTTTGTGTTTATGGTTGAATCTTTGATACATTTATGTTATAATATTGGATATTCATGATATCTCTGTGCATTTCTTTATTACATCCCCACTCTCATTTCATGCCGAAAATAATCTAGATTAGTGTTATCAGGGCAACCTACTCTTGATCGTTTTTTTCAGTGCATGTCCCTGATGAGGTAGGAGTATAACAATTTGGGTCTCGAGATTGTCTCTCTAGAAGAAAATCCCTCTCACACTCCCAATAAACCCTCCATGGTGGAAGAAAATAAAAACTATGGAGTAGATGATCCTATCAATCTGTTGCTTGAGCAAGCTCTCATGTGACAGAGGGACGAAATGATGGATAATTTTTCCCACATCCTTCAACACCCGTCGATACAAAGAAGCGCATATTATTCAAGAGGTCACTTTGGAGGCACCTGTCCTTTCAAGTTACAAGTTAATTTTGATATTCCTGTATTTGAAGGACAGATAGATGAAAAATCCCTACACAAATGGTTAAATTTGCTAGAAGGTTATTTCTCTGTTCACAATTTTTTCGACAGAGAAAAGATCACCTTTGCACTCCTTAAAGGTCTCCCCCATGTCAAACATTGGTGGGAAACTTATTGGGAGAAAAGTTCCACAAAGGATTCTTGAATATATGGGGCCGAGCCCACTTGGGTTTTTTTTGTGGATGTGGTAAAGGAACAGTATTACCCTATTGGCAACTATGAGGACCAGTACATGATATGGACCACACTGTGGCAAGAGAGGGGCCAAGAAGTTCCAAAGTTCACCAATACCTTCCATACCTTGCGCACCAAGATGGGTATCAAAGACTCCGAATAACATTTGGTTTTGAAATACCATGGGGCTCTACACAGATACATCCAAATTGAAATGGATTTTCTGGACATCTCATCACTAGGTGTTTCTTATCGATATACTGTTGAAATTGAGCAAAAATTTAAGCACCAAAACAAATGGGAGTTTGGTTCTGCAAATATGCAACAACCAAAGTATGACAGAGATGGCCCTAATAAACAGTCTCCCTAAAACCAATCTAAGCCTTAGGAAAAGAAGGGTCACAGGAAGATAAAGAAGGACACCGGAAAATGGCGTGATTTCCACAAAACCCCTAGCACAACACTGATGAATGTCTCTCAAAACAATCATTGGTGGATGATTTCAAAGAAAAGGAGCCAAACTCTGATTCAGAATTTGATTCTAAAAATACTCGTAAAGGATAGATCATTGATGTAGATCCCACTGCTATTGTCACGACCGCAACAATTCAACTAGAAGATCCAATAGATCCTGAAGAGGGGGAGTGCATTTTTCATTCATAGATGTGGGTGAAAGGGACCCCACTTCATTTTATTGTTGATAACGGAAGACAAAAGAACCACATCTCAGCACAGGTCATCAAACAATTGGGATTGTCAACAACACCACACTCACAGCCATACAAAATCAGGTAGCTTCACCAAAGACGAGATATTTGTGTCAGCCAATAGTGTCGATTGTCATATGACATCCAACCCTTCAAGGATGAGGTATTATGTGATGTTTCTCCACTGGATGTCTGTGATGTTCTCTTGGGCCAGCAATATATGTGGAGACGCCATGTTGTTTATGAGTCTTGACCACGTAGTGTCATTATTTCTCTAGGGGGTCATCTGTACAGAATACTAGAGGTAGTTCTAAATATGGTTCCAACTAAATAGTGTTTCAATGTAGTATCTCATACTGCAAAATTCAGCTTCTTCACAATCTTTTCAAAAGGGAAATAGAAGGACACTACAACCACTACAACTTCGCCCCAAGCACCTTCTATCCAACAGAAGAAAATCAAAAAGGTTGTATAAAAGAACAAATATTCCTTATGCACACCATCCTCTCATGTATCTCAACTTTTTGAATGGCCTTAGCCTCAAAAGGTTCATGAAAAACTTCCACAAACTAAGCAGCGCAACGTCGCCAATAAGAAAAACAACTCACAAAGATTCAGATTCAAAAAAAAAAAATTCCTCTCCCCATGGACCTCAACGAAATGGAGACCATTTCTTCCTAAGGAGGTAGGATTGATCCATGTGGATATCAGTGGACACCCACATTTTCCAACTGGCTCAAAACAGTTTTCTGGCAATTTCGGTAATTTACTATTTTTAGTAGTTTTCACTTTCAGAGTCGTTTTGAGGCCCTAAATGATGTTTTTTGGAAAATAGATTTTAAATATGGAATTTCCTTTCATATTTTGCCTATAATGAATCTCCTTGATGATACCTTTCCAACAGGCTATCATACACCTAAAATGGAGATCATATGCAAAAGTTACGACCCTTGGAAGTTGATGTACTAACTTACCCAAACAGGGCCCACATGACTTTTGGCGCTTCATCTCCGAGGGTTATGTTTTTGGATGTCTAAGGTTTTTTGCATTCCTGATTAGTGTAAAAATTTCTTCAAAGCCTCATTGTAATCATATTCTTGCGAATGCAAGTAGCTGTCACATCTCTTCTCAGAGATAAGCTGCCACCATTCTAGCGAGTCTTTCACTCTATATTTTTACAATGTCTGTACATTTCTTTCATTAATAGAAATCATGTATTACTATATCTCTGTGTTTATGGTTGCATCTGTGATGCATTTTTGTTATAATATTGGATATTTGCGATATCTCTATGCATTTCTTTATTACATCCCCGCTCTCATTTCCTACCAAAAATAATCCAGATCACTATGAGTTGGGACATAGTGCAACAAAACTTTATTAAGACCTTTGCATTTGAAAGTGAGAATTTATGGGTGGGTTTGGCATTATATAGGATGAAAAGGAAGATATTTGAATAATATGGGGTGGGTACAGTGATAATAGATAGAGATGATAGAAAAGAAACACTTGAACAATTAGTTTACTACTATTATGTTGCATAGGAGGAAGAAGTAGAAGACAATCCATGTGACATACATATAGTAGAAGTGGAAGGAGAAAGAGGGTTAGAAGGAAGTTAGTTACAATCAGAAGACTTCATTGCACAAATGAGGATTAAGAAGGTCAATATTGGGACTGAAGAGAAACCCAATATAGATAGCATTGGAGACTACTGGGATAGTGAGACAATGGAAAAGATAATTGAATTACTACGTGAATAAAATGACTTATTCCGAGCCACATTTTCATAGATGAAAGGCATAATAGGAGAAATTGGAGAGATGAAGATACCCCTCAGACCAGATGTAAGACCACTGAGATAAATACCACACAGATTAAACCCCATCTATAATTATAAGGTTAAGGATGAAATTGATAGAATGCTAGAGTCGGGAATCATAGAGTGTGTGGAAGAATTAGAGTGGATTAGTCCAATGGTGGTCTAGGAAAATATGATTGGAGGGATTAGGATATGTGCAGATCTAAGAATGTTAAATGATGCATTCTTTCATGATCGTTTTCCTACTCCATTTACATATGAAGTTTTAGAGAATGTGGGAGGATAGGAAGTATACTCCCTCAGAGATGGATTTTCAGGTTACCATTAGATCATAATTGCTCCAGAGGACAGATACAAACCCACATTTGAAAAAAATTGTGGGTCATATTAGTACATAGTAATTCCATTTGGTTTAAATAATGCACCAACAATATTCTCCAGAGTAGTAGCTGCATTCGAGGATTTTATACATAAATTTTTAGAATTGTATCTCGATGATTGGACAATATTCAGTTTATTGAAGGACCATGTAGACATTAGTAGGTTAATGTTAAAGAGATGTAGGCAATGTCATATTTCCTTGAACATTAAGAAATGTATATTCAATACACCATTTGACATCCTACTTGGAAATATTGTATGCAAACAGGGCTTGATAGTAGACCCTGCAAACATTGTTGTATTCCTAATTTACCACCACCAAAGTCAGTGCACCAGTTGAGAGAAACATTGGGCCACAGAGGGTACTACAGGAAATTTATAAAGGGATATGCAAAGATTATTACACCCATAGAGAAGATACTAAAGAAAGACATCAGGTTTCAATGTAATTATGAATGCCAATAGAGCTTGGAAATATTGAAGGAGAATATGGCGACAACACCAATTTTGAGTTTTCCATATTGGAAAAAAGAATTTCATGTTCATGTGGATGCTTCATCCATTGCACTTGGAGCAGTTTTGGAAAAATCAGGTGAAGGAGACATTGATCACCCAATATATCTCACTAGTAGAAAGTTATCTGAGTTTGATCAGAACTTTAATACTACATAAAGGTAATGCCTAGCTATGGTATATGCCTTACAAAAGTTCATAAATTATTTATTGGGTCAACATTTCAAGATGTTTGTAGATCATTCTGCTTTGAAGTGCCTAGTTAATATGTGAGTGTTGGGGTGAAGGATATGTAGATGGCTATTATTGTTTCAGGAACATGATTTTGAAATCATAGTAAATCTAGGGAAATTGAATGCATGACCATATCATCTATCAAGAATTACTAATGGAGAGGAGCCAAGGAACTTGGAGGAGAATTTTCCTGATGCTAACTTATTTTCTGTTCACATTGTTTATGATTATTTTGCTGACATTGTTGTATTTTTGAACACATGAATGGCTCTCAAGGAATTTATTGCCATGCATAAAAAGTAGTTGGTAGTGCATGCTCCAGACTATCAGTTGATTGCAGGTCATTTATACAATATAGGTGCAGATGGAATTCTGAGAAGATGTGTGATGGAGCATGAATTCTGCATGGTGCTAGCAAAAGCACATGAAGGGATAGTTGGAGAGAACTATGTAGGAAATCCTACATCACAGAAGGTGATGCATGCGGGCTTATGGTGGCCTACAATACATAACTATGCAAAGGAATATCATCATACCTGTGATGTATGTCATAGGTTGGGGAAACCATCCAGAAGGGATGAAATGCCACTTATGCCCCAAGTAACTTTACAAGTATTTGATAAATGGGTTGTGGATTTCATTGGACCCATTAATCCACCAAAAAGGAGATCAAGATCCATATACATCATCACTGCGACAAAATATTTAACCAAATGGGCAAAAGCAACCCTAGTGAAGGACTGTAATGCAAAAATTGCAGCGGGGTTTCTATTCGAGAACGTGGTGACTAGATTTGGATGTCCTAGAAGTTTTTTGAGTGAATAGGGAACTCATTTTATGAATAGTACAATCAGAGCTATGATATTAGAATTCAAGATACATCATTAGAAGAGAACACCTTATCATCCCCAGGAAAATGGTATAGTAGAAGATTTTAACAAAATTCTAGAAAATGCATTCACAAAGATTTGCAATGTGAATATGGATGATTGAGATTTGAAGGTATCAATAGTATTATGGGCTTACAGGACTACATGAAAGAAGCTTACATGACATACACCATTTAGATTGGTGTATGGGCAGGATCCAATGGTTCCATTGGATTATTTAATACCTAGTCCGCACAATGCGGAAATCACCAACATGACATAATAAGGTGTTGTGCAGGAAATATTGGATCAGTTGTTGGAGCTGGAAGAAGACAAAATTTTAACTGGATTTCAGCAGGAGGTACATAAAGACAAGGACAAAGCTTGGTATGATAGGCGCATAAAGAATAAAATCTTTAAGGAAGGATATCTAGTTCTCATCTATGACAACAAGTATCTATAACACCATGGGAAGTTCAAAATTCATTCGTTAGGGCCTTATCATGTAGACACCATCACAAATGGAGGTCTTGTGCAACTGAAAGATCTTGCAAGGAAGAATCTCATAGGATTAGTGAATGGCAGTCGACTGAAACTGTAACAAGATAGTAAAACTAACAACCTGAGGTGAAAACAGAAAGAGAAGGTATGATTGTACATATTGTATATAGTATATGTTAGAAGAAAGACAAAAATCCATAAAATGAAGAAAGGTAACAAAAAGAAAAAAAGATAAGAGAACATTAGAGGTTTTAATGTAATATAATTGTTAGCATTAACAACTGTTCCATAGAAAAAAAAGTGTTGAAAACACTACGCACTGAGAAATACTGGACAGGTACAAAAGTACAACGCACTAGAAAAAGTGCAAAAATGAAAATTGTCAGTGCAGAACAACTGTCATTTCGTTGTCCCGCTATAAAGTCTAAAAATGGGGGAAAGGTGGTCATTTGCATTTTTTTTCACTAAGGAGAAGAAAAAAGAGCGAGAGTTGAGAAAAAGAGAGTGTGAAGTGATAACATTAAGTGGACATTTGTGGTCAACATTTCAAATTTCAGCAGGATATCGCCACCAAGAGTCAGAGCACCGAGAAGGGCCAGGAGAAACATGAGAAGTAGTGCTCGCAATGTGTAACAAACAGGGATGCAAGAGATACCCAAAATGGTGTACTTGGATTATATTCACACGTTGGAGTATGATCCTACTACCATGCATGTGGAGGAGGAACAAAACCCATCACAGGAGGTCGGGCAACTGGAGGAGGACGTAGAGAGGACATAATCTAACACATCTAAGTGAAAAGGCCCGCAACAAGGTGAACATGCCATGGATTCAATGCAATAGGGCCTGGAGATAGAAGAAGAGCATGAAATAGAGTGTTGAGGAATACCAAAGGTCAGGGTATCATCCCTACAAGGGAAGAAGAAGGTGTGAGCTCAGAGCAGTGCACAAGGAATATCATGCACACAGGCGTAATTGGAAATTGTGAGTCCAAAAATCCATTAGGGAGTGAAGGATGAGGATGATATGGTGGGAGGCGTAGATACCATAAAATAATCTAATCATGACGTAGCATACGTAGTCAAATTCCCACATTTTACGCGACAAAACTATTTGGAGAGTATGGGAGAAGGTCCATCAGGTGTGCCACTATTGGATCCTAGGGCTCTACAACACCAAAATAATGAATTTACTGGATATACTGCACTTCAGGCATGGTAAGAACATCAATGTATGTGTGAAGAAACTCCTAGCAAGGTTGCATGGAGGAATTGTATGGATGGATAGGCCATTGCGTATCAACTTTGATTTGATCACATCAATCACGGGGATACCCATAGATGGGGAGAAGCTAGAGTAGTAATTAGAGGAAAAAACAAAAGAAAAATCCATCTCTGATGAAATCAAGGAAAGGTATGGTGCAGAGAGAGGTAATAAGGGAATCGGGATCAATGACATCAATGACCCTACAACGAGGTTTGCGACAAGGCTGTTAGGTTGCAAATTAGTGCACAAGTGCAAAAAGGAGGATGTTCTAGCATGAGTGGTAGCAGTTGCAGCGCAATGCATGAACTTGAGGTCATTGAGATAGGGCCCTTATCTACTTAACTTATTATTGGAGGATTTCAAGGACATGTAGGATTGGGGCTTTGAGTTCCAATACTCATGGTTATTCATCATCATTTCATTGGTAGGATGGAAAGACCCAAAATACAATATTTTCCTACAGAGGACATCAAAGTGTAGCGCAACCCACTACATGTTGCTTTGAAGCACATTAGACCCAAAGGAAAATAAAATAAACATCGACATATTTTCTCTATACTTGATGAAGATCTAGAACCGTTTAGTAGATACATGGATGATTTCCCTACAAACTATCTAGAAGTTTGGATAGATAGCAAGTTTCCAAACATCGTGCCATAACATGTGGCTACAGGAAAAGAGGGATCCATCCAAGGAGTGTCTACAATTGATTTACTATGTGGAGACAAAAGAAATATACATGGAGGTCAAGGATTGGAATGAGGAGTGAAAAGTGCCAATGATCCCAAAAACAACGCCAACAATAAAAACTCAAACGCGGGGTAGAGTAGTCCCCACATAGTAGACAAGCATCAATGACACTAGTAAGAAGAAGAAGATGACACAAAGACTAGTGGGGAAAAGCATCCCCATTCAAAATAACAGAAAGAAACAAGAGAATTCATAGTGTGGTTCTACATCGGATCCACTACACATAGAGAACTAACCAAGGCAAACAATAGGGCAGGTGCACGCAGATGAAATAAGAATAGAGACACATCAGAAACCTATGGAGGAAGAAATTAAGTAGGATGCAGACATGGATACACAGATGCCTGAGGCATCTGAGACACCAGAGTTCCAAAAGAAGAAAACATGGGATCACGAAAGTGTCTCCAGAAAGAAGGCGAAGGCCCACAAAACTCCAATGAAAACATCATCGATGAAAGACGATATGGAGAGGATAGCCACCATAGTCGAAGATCGACTATCAGGAGTATGGGAGAATGTTGAGAATCACAGGGTGTCAATTCTGGAGAAGATATAGGAAGTGAAAATTGCACTAGAACAGTTGAAGATTAGGGAAGATAAGCAACAAAAAGATAAACCAGTGCAAACTAGAGAAGGAACAATTATTGGAGAGATAGTGCAGATCATGATGCACGTGAGTGTAAATTTCATCAGAACTCCTGAGATGTTGTTTATTGATGAGGATACAACACATAATACCCTAAAATACATTGATACATTGGACTTGGATTTGTCCAATATTCCAACAAAGGTATTGTATAAATTGTAGGTTAGCGTCGCGCAAGAGATTCAATCCAGGGAAAGGTATGATGCAACAAACTTATAGTTGGTGTAGGAAGACAACACCTCACTGAAGGAGGCAATTAGCCAATAATGGAAAGCAAAGAATATATCAAAAAAAAATTTGGACGAGATGGAAAAAAACATAAATGTAGTATTTCAAGCCATCTCAAACAGTTCAGAATTAGAGGGAGAATCTTCATAAGAGAAGATAAGAAAAATAGTGTAGGATATGGAGCAGTATAAGGAATAAATCAAGGAGCTGGAGGAGTGCACAGTACCTACTACACCTTTAGAAGTCATAGTGAAAAGAGAGAAGGACGCAGCAACATCTGCAGAGAACATCACGTAGAATATACATAAAATGACAGAGTTGTGGGAAAAGAGTGCCCAGCTATGGACACAACTCTTAGAGGATGGGAGCCTATAAGATTTGCAAGGGAAGGAAGAAAAATTGATTACAACAATGACATATGTAAAGTAGCGACATAGTAAAATTTCATTGGTAGATAAGATCAATATGGTTGTAGAGATGAAGATCCTATAGGCAGAGGAAAAAGTGATGTAGGCACAAAAGATGGAAAGATAGTCTCAGTTGGAGCCCTTACAGGAGAAGGCAGAGCAGTTGGTCGGGGATGTTGACGCAACGAAATTGATCATAGAGAAGATAGGCTTGGAGGGGGGAGAGATATTAAGACCTTCAGTCACAGTGCAGGTCGTAGGAGCGATAAAAGATAAGAGCATCCAAGCTTAGGAGAAACGTCAGTGGATAGTAGATATGTACGAAGAACTGGCACATGTAGTGACAGAGGCTAGATTCCATGAGTGACTCAGGATGAGTCACAATGTCGGTCTTAGGGGCTTGTTGGCATAGGAAAATTTTAGGAAAAATTGAAGAAGTTTTGAAGGAATTAAATCAACATCGGAAAACAAGTGAGCACACTAGAAACAAAGGAAAAGTGGTTCCATAAAAAGAGGAAAAAGAAAAGCCGAGAAAAGTAGTTAAAAAGTGGAAAAATTGTTGCGAAGCAGTTGGAAAGTGGACAAGCACCAACTTGGAGCAATGGTTTGATCAAGGACTAGCCAAGATTAAGTAAAGGAGAAAGTGGAAAAACCTAATCCACTTAGGGTTAGGGTTTTTGTAAGGGCTTTGTCCCAGTTTTGTTTAAGTAGAATGTATTTGGAATGTAAAGGTTGTTGTTGTTATTTTTTTTGTTGTTGTTGGTATTGTTGTGGTTGGTGAGTAGTGAGTTATCCCTTCTAGATAGTCGAATAGTGGACGAGTGAAGATTTCTCAATGTTGTGATAATTGTTGCGATCTATGGAGATCGTGTGTAATGGAAGGAGAAATGTATAGTGTGCAACAATAGATTTTGCAAGAATATGAATAAAGAGAATAAGTGATAAATCTTTGTGGATGTATCCCCAAGGGGGTGAACCACTGTATATATCTTTTTTATGTGACTGTATGCAATGTTTATGATTGCATTTAATTTATTGAGTTTTTATGATGAATATGTTGCTTTTTAAAGGAATGAACATTGCAAAATAAGAATAAACTAATGGGTTCTATATAATAGCTCTAAATAAATGAATTCTATAGAGAGTGTATAGATCAAAATATTTTTCTAATTTATATGAGTACTTGGTTATAATCAAATGTGACTAGAATGATTAATAATGTCCTAGTAGAATAGTTGTGATAGTGATCAGGAATAAGATCAAATGAGGGTTGAAGGTTAGCAATAAGTAGGTTAAATTACTCTAAGAGAAACACATCCCATCCCTTGGCTATATACATCAGAGTTTTGCGGCCACCCATAGAAGCCATCTCGGGTGAGACTACATAGTTCATTATGTGCATTGTGTTTCCTTCTGGTATCTAGAAGGGTCGATGGTAGAAGGGTTTGTTGGGTATATTTTATTTAGAACCTAGGTCAGCCCATAGTAAAGAAAACACTCCCCTCAGATGGAACACCAGAGGACAGAGGGATTTTTTCCATGAGAAAAGTGTTCATAGGAATAGGCACAGTGGAAGAAGGATAGATGGATAGGATATAAGAAGTAGAATGATCGTCGATTTGAGAACTCGATCCTGGAAGTGTGAAGCTAGGATTGGGTCCATAGGAAGGAGGATTCCAAACTCCTACTGTAGGATATGGTTGAGGAATATGACCCTAACCAAATAAAAATGAAAATAAGGAGGCATCATGCCCCTAGAAAAAAAACTAATATTCACATAAGATGACGAAACAGAGGATGCCAAGTGTGAACTCATGTATGGAATACCAAAAAGGAAAGTATTAGAGGCCCAAGGGGTTGAATGAGTACTTTTATTCGACACACTAATCAGAAATACAAAAGGATTCATCCCCATGCACTGAGCAGATGCCATGGGTTGGGTAGTGCTAACTGAGGGAGTCATAGGGGCTCCACCAACCATAGAAGTCAAAACCCATGATGCAATGCAATATTCTAAGGCTAAATAATAATCAAAGAGAACACTCCTAAATAAAGAAAAAGGGCCAATGCACAAAAACATGATATAGTGGCTGAAAATGGGCCTCCCTCACTAGAGTAAGTATGGCTCGCCCAAGAGGGGCCTAAGAGTCCCTTCAAAAGATTGGAGGTATAAGAATAAATTATAAGGTCCCTTGATGCAACACCCCTACCTTAGCAGGCTCTTTGTGACCTCCCAGTCTTTGGATCTTTCTAATCCCTGAGCCAAAATGGCTCCTTGATTCCCAGCTGGAATCTCAAACACGTATAACCACAGGTCCTTATTAGAAGTTACGCTTGTGTGAACAAGCACTTGGCGCAAACATCCACTCCATGTGACCAAACGAGGTGACCACGACCTTCCCCAAAAGGGTATTTTGGGTTTCATAACTTCGTGATTCCTATTGTGAGTCCCTCTGACTTCTTTGATCCCCAAAATACTGAAATTGGCTAACAATTCTTTAACTCTTCCCTTATGCTTCAACCATGTGACCTCAGTCACATCCTGGATCCAACTCTGAGCGTGTCAGGATTTCATGACTTGTGAGTTCACAATGTGACTCTTCACCTATATCCCAAAGTACAAACTCATGACTTCTTATCCTCAGATCGATGGCCTTGAACTTCCCATGATTTGATGGTCCATATTGTGTCATAATTTAATGTATCAAGATTCGCGACTCAAGACATCCAAGTCACAAGATTTCTCCACACTCCGACTCCCAAAATGATGAAATTTGAAATCACAAGATCAATGAACCTCGTTGACTCAAATATAACGACAACTGTTCCTCCTGAGCTTGAGAGTGTTGAAAGACACTCAGCCTTAACTTCTCTGTTGATCCACTGGATCTAAAGGTCCACGACGAATTGGTAGTTCTCCCTCTGAGAATTTCAACCGTCCATTCAAGTTCTCTAAAAGACTCCCAGCCAAAAGACTTGGTGTCTTCCCTTTTGAGCTTGGTTTTTGTGAGGTGACTTCAAAACCTCATCCTTCCCTCAAACTCTTCGAAGTCTCTATCCCTCTTGAGATTGACTTTTATGCAAACTCGAGGATTCTTAAGAATCCTTCACACACTCCTTGCAGATTCACGATCGTCACTGATTATCTAAAGTCTACAACTCTGCGGACTCTTGCAATAGTAGTTCTTCGACCACTCACTTGGGTTGGAAAATTCTAAGTCTTTAATTGGCCTGCACACACCTTGGACATCTCTAAGATTTTCTTGCGCTTCTATGTGTATGAGAACAACGGTATCCCTCCTGAGCGTTTCTGAGGTAAAACTAAGAACCCTATCGATGCACTCCTTCCAGACCTTCATTGCAATCCTTGCAGGAATTCTTAGGAAGAGAAACAATTGAAACTTACAATCTCCCTCTCATGACTTCATACATTGAACATGAAATCATACACATACACGACATTGAAACAAATGCACAACATAGCATATAAGAAAACTGTATACATACCATTCAATAGATGAAAACAATAATTATCACAACACCATGAAATTGAATCAAAGTATTCTTATATTAACTCAAGTGCTTCTGTACATGGGTTCAATAGCAAAAGATATATTCTTATACAATCTTCTGCTCTGCTCTCCTATTCTTGCAACAAATTCTAACTTCTATTATTACAATTACATGTTATATGAACTATGATACAATACAATATATATGAGGGATATTTCTCGAGTTTTCCCTCTTACAACTATATCTATCAAATCGAATTGAAGATTACATCTACTTTACATTCATTACATTAAATGCCTCCAACCAACAAATGAGAGAAAACACTCAAGATCTGTGCTACAATCTCCAAAACATTTAAGAAAAATTACATCTCTTAAGATGTTACATTAATGCTTCATCCTTTCAATTTCAAAACATCCTCAAAATTTGCATTGGTGCATATCTAGTTGTCTTCCACTTTTTTGCTTGCTTACAATGCTCCTGCATCATACTCCTTTGGCTGAAAAATTCATGGACTCATGTCCATGAGATCCTGCATTGTTTGCCGATGTTTCTGGATCTCCGCTTCACTTTCCCTACTGGCATATTCAATCAGGTGTTTTTTCCAGTTTATCAGATATTCAAAATATGTTTTTCTCTAAGTCTTCTTGCTCACTCTCTAATCAATGATCCTTTCCATCTGGAGATTGTCAGCTACAAGCATCTGTTTGACCCACTGAATTTCCTTATGACTCTTTGTCCCATCTGGTTCATTTTCTCTGTAAGGATACATATCTTCTACGTTGAATATAAGTGATATTCCCACATCATATCGAAATTCTATCTCATAAGAATTTTCCTCAAATTTTGTCAGAATCTTAAACGACCCTATATTTTTCATCTTCATCTTGTTATATGTTCCCCTTGGAAACCTTTATTTTCTTAAATGCGCTAAGACTAAATCTCCCACTTCAAACTGAAGCTATCTTCTGTGTTGATATTCTCTATGCTTGTATTCCTAGTTCGAACTTTGCAACCGCTCTTTAATCTTACTGTGGAGCTCCTGCATTTCTGCTGCAAAATCCTCCATTCCAACACTTCTAAACTCATTCTTCTCCAAGTCTCTCAACTTAAATACTCCTCTTGGATGGATTCCATACATTATTTGGAATGGTATTTTTCCTATGCTCCTATTAGGTGAGTCATTATAGGAAAATTCCTCTTGTGGAAGAATCTGATCCCACTGACTATGATGTTTAGCTACTAAACTCCTCAAGAAATTTCTTGAAATTTGATTTACTACATCAGTTTGTCCATCCGTATGAGGGTGATATACTAAGCTAAAAGATAAAGTTGTTCCCAATTTTTTCCATAATGTCCTCTAGAAATGACCAACAAATTTGGTATCTCAGTCTAAAACAATACTCTTGGGTAAACCATGAAGTTGAACAACTTCTTTGAAAAACAGGTTTGCAATGTGTGTTTCATAATTGGTTTTCTGACATGGAATAAAATGTGCCATTTTTTAGAATCTGTCGACTACCACAAATATAGAATCACAACCTCTTTGTGTCCTTGGTAGTCCTAACACAAAATCCATGCTTATCGCATCCCATGGCCTCTCTGGTACTGGTAATGGTTGATACAATCCTGTATTTTGTCTTTTTCCCTTTGCATGTTGGAAAATTCTACATTTGTTGACAAATTTCTTGACATCTGTCATCATCCCTAGCCAATAATACAAATTTTTCAGTTGCGCAAATGTTTTGTCATGGCCAAAATGTCCAGCCAATCCCCCACTATGTTTTTCCTTTAAAATTTTCTCTCTCATAGAACTCTTTGGGATACACAACTGATTTCCTTTGAACGGTACTCCATCCTAAATTAAATATTCAATCCATTGGCTCCTATATCTTAAAACAAGATTCTCACATGCTTCATAAGCATCCTTTAAATCTAAATCATCTCTGTACATGTCCTTAAGGATATCAAAACCTAAGGTCTTCACACTAAACTCCTGTAGAATCAAACATTTCCTGCTCAATGCATCAACAACCTTGTTAGCAGTTCCAAAAATGTGATTTATAACAAATTTATAGTTTTGCATAAATTCAAACCATTTCACATGTTTCTAGTTCAATTTCTCCTATTTGGTTATGAACTGTAAGTCATGGTTGTCGCTATACAAAACAAAATCTTTCGGAACCAAGAAGTGCCTCCATTTCTTTAGCGCCTGTATGATTTCATAAAATGATTTATCATACTTGGAATATTTCATATTGGTTTCGTTCAACTTCTCACTGAAGTATGCAATTGGTCTATTGTCTTGACTTAAGACTGCTCCAACAACAAATCCACTTGTGTCACATCTGACCTGAAATATTTTACTGAAGTCTGGCAAAACAAGAACTGGTTGTTCAGTTATCGTCTCCTTCAGCAACTTGAAACTTTTTTCCACTTCTTCTATCCAATGAAAAGATTTATGTCTTTTTTTTACTGTGTCCATCATTGGTGCAGACATTCCACTAAAATTTCTGATGAATTTCCTATAAAAAAATTGCTAATCCATGGAAGCTTCTGACTTCAAAGATATTCCTTGGTGATGACAACTCTTTGATTGCTTTTACCTTCTCAGGATCCATCTTCAACTCATTTGAAGAGATCACAAACCCCAAATAAATGAGTTCTTTCTTCATGAAAGATGACTTCTTCAAATTTATTAGCAACTTCTCTTGCTACAATCTTCTCATCACTAGAGTTAAATGTCTCAAATGTTCTTCCTCAGTCTTACTGAAGATCAATATATCATCAATATGCACAATTACAAACTTTCCAATGAAATATTTCAAGACTTCCTTCATTAATATCATAAAAGTACTTGGCGCATTCGTCAAGCCAAATGGAATGACAAGCCATTCATACAGTCCTTCATTTGTCTTGAATTCTATCTTCCATTCATCACCTTCCCTCATTGTAATATGATGATATCCGCTTTTCAAATCAATTTTGAAAAAAAAAAATCTCCACTCAAGCAATCCATCAAGTCATCCATCCTTGGTAAAAGAAATCTATACCTGATGGTGATTTTGTTTATAGCCCTCGAGTCTATACACATTCTCGATCCACCATCCTTCTTTGGACTTAACATTGTTGGCACGGTGCATGGACTCAAGCTTTCTCTAACCAACCCTTTGTCCATCAAATCCTGGACTTTCTTCTTGACCTTGTCATTCTCCTGCAGTGTCAATCTATACATTTCTTTGTTTGGTAAACACGCTCCTGGTATAAGGTCATTGTGATGGATTATACTTCTGATGGGTGGCAACGAACAAGGCAAATCATCCACCACTTTATCAACAAATTCCTCCAACAGTTCTTGAATTTCCTTCGGTAGATCATCTATCGAGGTACTGGTCAAAATGACTCTTTGTTTTCTTACCACAACAAACTGCATTTCTTCACCTTTCTTGCCTTCATCTAGAAGTTCCTTTGCACTCATGAGAAGTATAGTGTTTCTTTCTTGTTCTTTCACCTTCTTGTCTTCAATTGGAAGCAACATGTGTGTCCTACCATTCCTCTCTAAGGTATAGGTGTTCTTTCTTCCACCATGAATAACATTTATGTCATATTGCCAAGGCCTCCCCAAAAAAATATGACATACATCCATGGGAATAACATCACAAAATATCTCATCTCTGTATCCCCCTATTTCAAATTCAAATAAACATTGTTTAGTGACTGTTACCTGATATCCTTTTTGCAACCATGAAACCTTGTATGGGCTTGGATGTGCAACTATCTCCAATTCCATCTTCTCCACCATCTCTGTGGATACTAGATTATCTGTGATTCCACTATCCACTATCACCTTGCATACCCTTTCCATGGTCTTTCAAGAAGTTCTGAATGAACTGTTCCTATGGACTAGATTCTCTATCTCTTTCTCTAGCTTCAAGATAATTTTCCTCATCATTAAGGATCTTCCACCTTTTGCATATTCTGCTTCAACATTTCAACTTTGTGCTTATGAAATATGAGTTTTCCCTCCTTTATCCATTTTTCTATCGATACATTCAAAATATTTGTGTCCGATCTTTCCACAGAAAAAACACTTTATTTCACATCCTCTGCTTCTTCCTCTTCCTCTTTCTCACGGAAAAGTGTTCTTGTCGGCATATTTTCCTCCTTGTGAACTTCCTCCCCTTTCTGGGTGATTATGATGTTTCTTATCTTCATCCTTGGGATTTTGTACTCTGTCTTGAGAAATTTCTTTGCCTCTACTCTGACTTCTACCTCTGCCCCTTTGAACTTGCTTTCGGGCCAATTTCTCTTCTTCCTTCAAATAAATCTGATTAGCATATTCTACATTCTTGATTGTCACCATGCTCATATCATATTGAATTTTATATATGAATCCATTCATGTATCTAGAGACCTTTTCATAATCACTCTCACGATGACCTGCTCTAATGTTTATCCTGTAAAACTCTTCAATGTATTCCTTCACTGTCATCCCTTTCTGTCTCAAATTCTGCATTCTTCGGAACAGATTAATTTGGTAATCTCTGGGTATAAACTTGGATTTCATCTTGGCAACCATTCTATCCTAGATTTTGATTCTTTGTTTTCCTTTGCAACATTTGCCAGCCTGTAGTTCATCCCACCACAATGTTGCATGCCCTTTCATTCTAGTGATAGCATGTTTAACCTTCTTATCTTTTTTGATATCTTCATATTCAAAGTATTTATCCAGAGATATAAACTGATCTATAAGATCCTCAACATCTAAATTTCCTTCATACATTGAGATATCCATTTTTTCTCTCGCCTCTATTCTTGCAAAAACTTTGAATAGACGTTCTTTTGCATCATCTTCGTCTACAACTTATTCTTCGTCAAGTCTAGCTTCATTCTTGTTTTCGGATTTAATGACATCTCCAGTATCAACTATCCATTTTTGTGCTATCTCCATAGCATATAATCAAGCACAAAGTTCTCTCATTTCCCTTTCCACAGCTGGATCAGGAATAGGTCTATCTTGACGTCTACTTGGTAGCATTGTTTCAATCTATCCATGCAAAATTCAAATCACAAATGTTCTTTTTCTTCTCTCTACAAAAAACAAAAGTTGTTATATAGGCTCTGATACCACCTGACATAATGCCCCTACCATAGCAGACTCTGCATAACCTCCCAGTCTTTGGATATTTCTACTCCCTAAGTCGAGATGGCTCCTTGATTCCCAAATGGAATATCGAACAAGTATAACCAAAGGTCCTTCTTAGAATTTACGCCTGTGTGAACAATCACTAGGTTTGAACCTCCACTCCATGTGACCAACTGAGGTGACCAAGACCTTCCCCAAAAGGGTATTTTGGTTTTTCGCGACTTTGTGATTCCTATTGTGAGTCCCTTTGACTTCTTCAATCCCCTAAATCCTGAAATGGGCTAATGGTTCTTTATCTCTTCCCTTATGCTTCAACCATGTGACCTCAATCACATCCTAGGTCCACCTCCGAGCACATAAGTATTTCGCAACTCGTGAGTTCACGATGTGAATATTCACCTGTCTCTCGAATTCTGAACTTGCAAATTCATTATCCTCAGATCAACGAACTTGAACTTCCCATGCTCTGACGGTCCATATTGTGTCAAAATTTCACGTATCGGGATTTCACGACTCAAGACATCCAAGTCATGAGCTTTCTCCACACTCTAACTCCTAAAATGCCAAAATCTGGAATCACAAGATCAACGGCCCTCGTTGATTCATATACAACAATGACTATTCCTCATGATCTTGCAAGTGTTGAAAGACACTCATCCTTAACTTCTCCGTTGATCCACTGGATCTGACACTCCACGACAAATCGATAGTTCTCCCTCTAAGAATTTCAACCATCCACTCAAGTTCTCTAAATACTCTTGGCCAAATGATTTGGCGTATTCCCTTTTGAGCTTGGTTTCTATGATGTGACTTCAAAACCTCATCCTTCCTTAGAACTCTTTGAAGTATCTATACCTCTTGAGCTTGAATTGGATGAAAACTCGAGGATTCTAAAGAATCCTATACACACTCCTTGAAGCTTCACGATAATCATTGGTTATCTAAAGTCTTGAACTTTGTGCACTCTTGCAACAATAGTTCTTTGACCACTCACTTGGGTTGGAAAATTTTAAGACTTCAACCAGCCTGCACACACCTTGCATGGATCTCATATTTTCTTGCGCTTCTATGCGTATGAGAAGAACGGTATCCCTCCTGAGATTTTCTGAGTTAAGACTAAGAACCTTGTCAACACCCTCCTTCCAGACCTTCACTGCAATCCTTGCAGGAATTCTCAGGAAGAGAAACAATTGAAACTTACACTCTCCCTCTCACAAATGCATACATGACATTGAAACAAATGCACAATAGAGCATATAAGAAAATTTTATACATGCCATTCAATAGATGTGAATAGTAATTATCACAACACCATGAAATTGAATCAAAGAATTCTTATATTAACTCAAGTGCTTCTGTACATGGGTTCAACAGAAACATCTATCTGCATATACAATCTTTTCCTATGCTCTCCTATTCTTGCAAAAACTTCTAACTACTATTTTTACAATTACATGTTATATGAACTATGATACAATGCAATACATATGAGGGAGATTTCTCGAGTTTTCCCTCCTACAACTCTAGCTATCAAATCAAATTAAATCTTACATCTACTTTACATTCATTGCATTAAATGCCTCCAACCAACAGATGAGAGAAAACTCTCAATATATGCACTACAATCTCCAAAACATTTAAGAACAATTACTTCTCTTCAGATATTACATTAATGCTTCATCTTTTCAATTTCAAAATATCCTCAAAATGCCTACTGGTGCATATCTAGTTGTCTTCCACTTTTGCGCTTGCTTACGATGCTCCTGCATCAGCCCTCATGGGATTAACAACGTAGTATATTATATCTCCCCAGATAGGTAACCCTCCATAAAGGATGTGTGTTGTCAAACCCTTATCTGACCTATATTACATGCAAAATAACCCCTGCAAGTAACTTATGTGGCCACCTATGTCAAGCAACTAGATTCACCATGGTATAACAAATGCACAAGCGAATAGTCACAAGTCATATTCACCATATGGGAAAGATAACAAAGCACTAAATCCTAAAAGAACCACCTCTCACAAAGGTAAAGGTACTAGAGAGATCCCCAAATACGAATAGAACCTAAGAAATATCTCTGATGCTAAGAAGGTATTAGAGGGACATATCTGCAATGAACTTCACGTGATCCTGTGCTTAACTCCAGCATTAACAGAGACTCCTGACATAATTTATTATAAAATGTGTTTCACCAATCCTTGGTTAGACACATATGTTTAGTTTAATATCCTTGGAGAAGTTTACTCACAAAATTTTGTTCCAAGGTCATATGTCCTATACTTGTTTGTGTACCCTAAAAAATAAAATCATTTCTAATCAATTTTAATTAATCAACACTATTTTAATGGCTTCTACTTACTCAAGAGGAGAGGTCGTAAAAATTATGGTATTATGACTCAGCATATAAAAATAAGAAAATATAAAAACACTGCTAAGCACTAGTCTTGAATTTCAAAGAGATGGTATGCTTATGAATGCAATCTTTCCAAATGTGTCAAAATCAATGCAAAGTAATCAAAAGTGAAAATTCTATAATGCAAATAAGTAAATATTTTTTTATTTTCGATATAGAGAAAAGACAATGCAAGGACTAAATAGAAACTTCACAGGAAGACCCTACTGCAAGAAAAAAGAGATAAGACAAGAAGGATACCATGAATAAAACACTTAGACCAATGTGTAAGGACAACCAATGACAAAGGTGATAAGAAACAAATCTGCCCAAAAATTCAACAATAAAAAGGATTCATATCACTTTGTAGGAATGTAACAGTGAGAATAGGGACCCAAGAAGACTCAGGAACCAACAAAACTCACCCAACAAACACCAACCTCATCCAACAAGACTTAAGAGATGATGTACATGACTGTCTGAGAAAAAATCACGTACCCTCCCCAAAGGAAGTCAACTCACATCTGTACATGTCAATCAAGGGAAAAAAAACGTATGCCAAGAAAAACACTTTCAGGGCAAGGGTTAATCCAAGAAATGTAGATGGAAGGAAAAATATAGGCTGTGAAGCAAAAAATGTACAAGGAAACTCAGGCTAAAAGAGAGAAAATCAACAAGAAAAAAACTGCAAACCCCAAAAGAGGAGATCAATCCCCAATATGGTCGTTAATTCTATTATGAGGAAAATATCTCTATGTATAGGGGTGAACCAAAATAGAAAGAATGACATGCATAAATCAACTCTAATCCCAAGAATACTAGATAAATGAAATGTTAACAAGACAAGGCTAATATCATACCTCATCTGGACGTTTGAGGAAGACCACTATTAAGCATGCAACTCAAAGATTTGTACCTGCAACTTGTCCTGAAAAACCAAGATACACAAGCATATGGTGATAATATATAATTTTATCACATAAACTAGCATAATCCATTAACATACAAGACAAATATGCCCATGGAATAATAATTTAAATATTTTCAAGATATCAATTGGATGAGAAAAGAGTATTTCTATTAAAACAATCAATAGAAGTATATAGGTGACAAACTTCTGTAACGACACATATCACTATCGAGAAACTAAGTCCCTCCAGCTAGGCCTCCACCACCTCAATCCTCTACCAAAGGCAAGCTCATAAATAGGGACCAATGAATTTCTCCAACACAAATAAGGAATATCTTAGGGTTGAACAAAAGGAGTTCAAACTTTCAAGGACAAAGGGATGCATACTCAATATGAAGTGAAAATTTATCTAGAGTGTGTTTTCTCTCAAAGTTGAATTCTTGAATCTCTTCAAGGCTTGGATATGGATCAATTTATAGCCCTCAAATGGAACTGAAGGGACGCGTTAGAGGATTTCTAGTATATGAAAGGCCAAGGATCATGGATCTCATGACATGGCATAGAAACCTGACATAATTTTTAATTTGGAGCACCAAACCTTATGTACGTGGGTTGTAGTGGAGAAATCTGTGTATACTCTTGTTGTATAACTGATAGGGCACGTATATGTGGAAAAATGTGCATTTTAGGTTATGGAATGACTAAAAAGGGACTTCAAGTCTGCAGAGGGAAAATGGAAGGACATCCAAGCAAGTTGCATGGATTGAGGAAAATTTTGTTGTAACACATTCACTTCATATTTATCTGGAACTTCCAAGGTTCAAGTAGTGGAACACACAATCCACACTAGAGAAGCCTTTATGTGCATACTAAAGGAAAATTGGGTTATGTCTCAAAATATAATGAAGAAACATGTAGACCAACATTTCTATAAAAATAAAATTGCAGTAGGGGATCATGTGTTTCTTTTCTTTCAACCTTAGAAACAAGCATCACTTAAAGAAAAAAAACATCCAAAATTAGAACTAAAGTTTTATGGAATCTATGAGATCATCCAACATATTAGACAAGTGGCCTACAAACTAGTTTTTCTAGAGAGAATCAATTACACCATTGAAAGATCAATGAATTACTAATATAGTGGAAAGAGATTCCACTTGAAATTTCCACATGGGAACCAACCATGATTCTACAACAATTTCCTCATCCCTTCATCCTTGAGGATGACATTGCTTTCAAAGGGGTAGGGAATGTTAGTTTTTTACACTAACCTCCCTACTTTAGGCTACCTACAATTTATTTAATTATTGTAAGTGTCCATTTTCTTTGAATAATCCCCATTGGATAGAAGTGGCTAGTTATCTAATGTAAAAGGGTGCACTTTATAAGGCCCACTAGGTAGTTGGTACCCATTAGGGATATGGCCATAAGTAGTTAAGGTTTTTTTTATTGAAAATATATTTAAAGAGATAGGAGACAATGGAATATTTGTCTTGTGTTATGTATATTTATCTTTTCTCAATTAAAGGTAGCCCCAACATTAGATGCAAGTGATCATTATTTTACTTATTCACATTATGATAATAAAAGGGTATATTTTAAAGACTTCACTTATTGTCTCTTTTTTATGGTTATTTTGAAACTATATTCTCATTATACTTGGTTTATTTTCAATTTCAAAGGAACACTACAAATAATCTAGCACATCCAGTAATTTCTTTATTTTCCAACATTTCCTCAGAAAAGGAGAAGTAGAGAACAAGGTGTAACAGAGGATTACATTTTTTCAAATCCACACATATGGAACTGAGGAACTTCAGTAGGAGTAGAAAAAATTCAAGCCACCAAACTAGAAAAATAGATTTGAAGGAACTTGACCTACGAAAGCACCAAGATAAGCCATGTGAACTAGAGCCAACAGAACCTAATCCACAAGAACTAGATCCATTCAAATGAGATCCAACATTACTTGAGCCACACAAATTAAAGCTAAGAGACCCAAGGATAGGTCCCACAAGGGAAATCCAAGAGAATGAAAGTCCAATTTAAATCCTTAACTCAGACGAGGATGAAATAGGACAAAGCGAAATATGCCTAGAAACTACTAAATTCCCCCAAAATCTAAACCTATAATGAAATGTGTTATCCCACTTACAATCAAACTCAACATAAAAATAAATTTATTATATTTCTCCAACATTAATCATTGAGTGTGCCATGGGACTATGGGCATATAGCCTCTTGGTTTTTCTGAATCATAGTTAACCCACCCATGACAATTAGCATGCCAAATGTCTCAAATGCAAGTCCAATTCATATATATGGATTACTTCTTAAGGAGTGGGGGGACTTTATCCCCATGTTTTTTTTTTTTATCTTAATATGTCATAACTCCCCAAAAAATACATGTTTTCCAAACAATCTACCTTTTGATTGAGCATCCTTAAGATATGAAATTACTCCACACTTTCAAACTTGCCAATTTATTTTCTTATTCTTTGGATAGTTATTATAATCTTTACAACACTCGCTGAGGAGGGTATTAGTATCAATTTGGTTCTATGATGTTGAATCCCCAATTAAAATAATTCTTTCAATATGACTATCATCAATGATCCCCGACCCTTGGAATAAATCCAATGCCTCCACTTGGTTGTTTTATGCTATACCTATTCCCCATTCAAAGGTTTTTTATGTATTTCCTTTAGTATCAAGGATGAACCCATCACACTTGAAACCCTTCCACCAAGATATAATTTCTAGGTGATATTCAATTTACAAATTTTTCATACCTAAAATAACCACTTATCCTCTTTCGTCCACCATGTATAAGAAAGAGAGAAAATACAAATTTTTATATTTGAATTTTCACACGCATATGTTGAATCATCTATTGTAATCATATTTATTGTTATACTCTAGATAAACATAATAAAACTTTCTTAAAGGTTTTGTAAACAATGGTTTCCTTGAATAGGAACCAAAATATTTTGAGTGTGATACTTGATCTCACTTAAAGGTTCACATAATATCTAACACTAAGCTAAAACACTTTTTTTGTCATTTTCTCCTCAATTGGTTTTCTAGATACTTTCAACATTGTTATTCTATTCAAATTACCATATTATGACATGAAAAATATTTTAAAAACTTTTACAGTCAAGTAGACACTCCAAACCATGTGGAACATGTTCATTTGGGTAAGGGTGTTCATACTAGAGACTTTTTGAGAGAAGAGTTTATTAACAAGTAGGTGGAAGGTCCTAGAACCAAAGGACCTAGGGAAAATTTTATCCATGAACCTAAGAGAACATAGGGACTAAAGGGATGGAATCCCCACTCTTTAAAAGGGTATATATTTTTAGGAACACTTCAATGTATTTATTAAAATGTGGATTATGATTTCGACCAAATCATTGTACGACAACACAAATGGCCTTTCCACAATTGCGAAAAACAAGGATGAAGGGAGTGGATTCTCCACTTGATTTATGCAGGAAACAAGGATCCAAAAGGAGTAAGCTGATGAGAATAAGGGGAGCCACTCTATTAATTATTAATCCTATGTTAATGTTCAATGAACATTTGGTTTATTTTAAAGAGGTACTTCTCTTATGTTTCATGGTTTCTTAACAAGATATGATTATAATATGAAAAAAGATAACTAACTAGAATACCCAATGAAAAGAGGGTTGACAATAATGAACAAACTTGAAACAAGAATAGGTTGTAACCTTTGGTGATTATAATATGAAAAAGGAAAACTAACTAGAATACCCAATGAAAAGAGGGTGAACAATAATGAACAAACTTGAAACAAGAATAGGTAGTAACCTTTGGTGAAGTCAAAAAAGAAGATAAAATTCTCACCAAGCTCCAAGACATCATTCATCTCCTTGCTTAGTACCTAAAAATAGTATCCAAGCCATTGAAATAGAACACATGTTCACAAACACATGAAATCATTCTAATACCAAATAATAATAACAACAACACTCAATAGTAGATGAATTTGACACGTAGTTGTGTGGTTCTCGCCTTCAAACATGGAACTAGTAATACTCATTGCAAGGTACATAGGGAAGCATACTTCCATAATGTAAAGGATAAGAAAAACAATGAACATAATTCCATAATGTAAAGGATTTAATGAAGGTTATGGTTTTAAACAATGTAAGGGTTTGAGTAAAGGTGAGATAAGTATAATAAAAAAATTGATAGAGTAACAACACTTTTCCCAATGAGAATAAAAGGTTCAAAAACAATGAAATGAGTATTATCAATAGAACCAATGAAACCCTTATGGCATACAATATACAACAAATAACCATCGGGGGAATTTCATAGAGCTCAACTATCAATCCATGAATCAAATTGAGGGAACATTTAGTTTAAGCTGCATCCTCGGGTTTTTCATTAAGATGATGATATCTGATCCATATCCCTCAGAGTGACATGTGTGGATGTAGAGAAAAGAGCATATAATATAATAAAATATCATATTTGAATATAAATAGGTCTGTTCCCCCATATTGAGGAAATTTCAGAACCTTGGAAAGGGTATCTCTAACTATCCCAAGTTGACCAAATCAAACATAAATTTTGAGGTCGATCCAAGGTTAGGAAGATAATATCCAAGTAATGAACCCACAAAGGAATAAGCATGACTAATGTATGACATGGGAAAATAACAAATGAGACCTTACCTAAGCACTAGACGTCAAATGGTGAAAAGACATTCACAGACCTTGGTTTAGGGAAGGAACTAACTAAAGGTAGATTACCAACATTTTTTTTTTTTTTTTTTCTGAAAATGATGGGAGGCCTCATGTTTTTCTTTGGCCATTGAGTTTTTGGATGATAAATGAATGCAATATAGGAGAAAAAAAAATGTGATCTGATATTCAACTCCACAACACAGAGATCCAATGTTGAATCCTATTGAGATAAAATGGGTGTAAAGGGTTAAATGTTTTCCAAAGTCACATTTACTTAATTTTTATCAATAACATCATGGAGAATGTCAACCAATGGATCTATGTAAATGTAAGCATTAATTGGGCCTACCCAAAGAAACAAATTTAATTGTGTGGGATACAATGAGTAGAGATTTTGAGAGACTTATTAATTTTACGAAACTCCTAATTTCCTCCAATTGGTTAAGCTCCTAGGAATTTCCCTTCCCAAAATTTTCTTAGTTTCCAACATTACATATCATACTCATCAACCAAGGTTCAATATTTTTATTTCACCATGTTGTGTTTAAAAAAAAAATGCATACTTCATTTCCTAAAAAATAAAATTCATGATGCACAAACAAGCACCATACATAGGTATGAGAATAATAATGATCAAATATCGCATGCATAATATGGATGAGAAGGAATTTAATGCACCTTGTATTATAAATAGATGAAACACATTTTATAGGTAAGATCGAAGCATGGGCACATTCCATGATATAACATGAAAAGTGTCTATAAACAATAACAAAACAACTCATAAAACATTTTACCAAATCTTACCTAGTCTATACCATATTATACAATCAATGGTGGTAGTGGTGGTGGTGATGTTTGTATTCCCTAACTAGATTAAAAAGGTCTATTTAACAAATAAAAGAAATTAGATTAAATATTTTTCAAAAAACCATTTATGTATTTGAATAAATGGAAGTTTCAAGGTGATTATGTTTTTTTTTTAAGATATTAGGTTTTGAAAAATAATTAATAAAACTGAGTAATGCTTTTTATTACATTATTTTTTTAATGTAGAGCATGCAAGGTTCAAATTTTATGTTCAAATGAATGTTTTTTAAAATTGGTTCTGGAGATTAGATCATTAAGATGACCTGGAAAATTTTTACCAAACCCATAAATTTATGGGTTGGAGAACAACTTACTGATTATCTTTACCTTATAGCATTCCACGTTTTTGGTTGTTCAACTTATAGGCACATTTTTTTGTAATGTTACATTATGATATGGTTTTTATATCTATTCAATCTCTTTAATATTAATCAATACTAGAACATTGTTGACAATGTTGAGTGGTATAGGTCATGACTATGCAACTCTTAGAACACTGTGATCCCAACAATGGTGACCAGTTCAGGAGGGGGTGCCGACCCCTCCTATTGAAACATCATAAGTAGGAGAAAACGATCTCCCTCAAAAACCCAAGCATATCAATGCTTGGAAACTAGTCAGAACTCTCTCCCATTAAGAAATAAATGAAATATGGTGTAGCTTCCCAAGAAGATGAGACATTGCAACCACAATAACATACCAATAAAATGAAAGAAGGAAGATCTAGTACCTACATCTCACAGATTGACAAAAGTCCACAGTATGACATTTGATCTACTAAGATCAATGAAAAAATTCAATTAATGTATTAACATGCACTAATTTGCAAATTTATGGGCATGTGGTCATTATAAAAGACTATGTTATGGTGTAATAAAACCCACTAGAAGACAAAGGGAGATGTGGAACTCGAAATCAACTCGAAGGGATTTTTCACTACCATCTTCAACACAAAAAAATATAGGGAATTTATCTTTGAAAATGGAACCTACTTCTTTAATTATGTTAGTCTCTAGATACATCTCTGGACAGAAAAATTAATCCCCATGAAAGAGGGCTTCTAAGTCTCTCCAATCTAGATCCACCTTTACTTGCTACCCGAGGAATACATGGACCTAGAAATTTTGGAAGGAATAGGTAATTCATTGGGAAATTTTTTCAGAATTAAAAATGCCACACAATAAGGTAGGTACACCTCATATGCCCTAATATGTGTTTTCCTCAATATGTCGAAGCATCTCCCTACTTAAATCTACCTTTTGCATCGGTGTACAGACTTGGTACAAACCATTTATTGCAAACATATCCCCTTTCGATGCAGAAAATGCCATGCTCATGGTCCCCTATTCCATGATTTCTCTCTGAACATTCACTAGGAATAACTCAATAATCAAATGACCAAGGACATGGATGGATTAAGCGTAAATTCATGAAGGTGGGTAACACATTCGTGATAATCGGGTCTCAAAAATTCCGAAAGACCTTTTTTCGGCTGAAGTAATGATTCTTCTGGATGAAAGTACTTTTTTTTAGCCAAAAAATGTTTCGAACGAACCTTGGAATGTCAAATCGAATAGTACCATGATGACACCCTCTCTTTTCATGTACAATTTTATCTAGACGATTTTTTTTCATCCGGTGACATATTTTCGGCCGAAAGATATTCTGGGCAAAATACACTTTCGACTAAAAGACGTTTTCAGCCAAAAGATTCTTTCAGTTGAAAGAACCTTTCGGCCAAAAAATGTTTATATATTTGAAGCACATCTCTACTGCAACATTTTTATCGAATTGTTGAGATTGTGAGCATTATGGACATTGTGAAATATGTGGACGGGTGGACATTCAACTTGTAAATTCTACGAACGTTCAGGTTGTAAACTCTGTGGACATTGTAAACTCTATTGAGGTTGTAAAATTTGTGGACATTGTAAAATTTATTGAGGTTGTAAAATATGTTGAGGTTCTAAACTCTGTTGTGGGCAGGCAGATGTTGCTACTTCTTGCAAACTTTGTTGTTGTGGGTAGGTGGATGTTGCTGCTTCTTGCAGACTTTGTTGTTGTGGGTGGGTGGAGGTTGGAGTTGTGGGAGTTCAGGTAAGTTTGAATTTAGATTTCAATTTAGTTTTGTGTTAGATTTAGTTTTAATATTAGTGCTTGTTTTATTTTTTGTGTAATTTTTAGTTTATTTTTTGTTTTCATAAATTTGCTTATATTTTGGAAATTTTAGAGTTTTGACAGGTCCGTATTCTACCCTGTCCATGTACAAGGATGAATATGGATATGTCCTTGTACAGGGATATGATCGATTTCAGGCATGTCCTTGTATATGGATAGGGCCATATTGGCCCTGTCCATGTACAGGGACAAGCCTAAATTTGTGCATGCCCCTATACATGGACAGGGCTGAATACGACCCTGTCAAAAATCTAAATTTCAAAAAAAATATTTTTTTACAAAACTTGATACATGTTTTAATTTTTTAGAGTTATGAAGAGCTAGGAAAAAAATGTAATGAACAAGAGTTATTAAACTTGATACGTTTTTTGATGAGTGTTTTAATATTTTAGTTTTAGTTTTAGTTTTAATATTAGTTTTAGTTTTAGTTTTTGTTATAGTTTTTGTTTTAATAATGTAGTTTTAATTTTTGCAAATTTAGAGTTTTGACAAGGCCATATTCGGCCCTGTCCATGTACAGGGATGGAACCGAATTCATGCATGTCCCTATACATGAACATGTCTGAATATGGCTCTGTCCTTGTAGAGGGACATGCTCAAATTTAGTTATGTCTTTGTAAATGGACAAAGACATATTCGACCATGTCCATGTACAGGGAGAGACCCAAATTTGGGCATGTCCCTGTACATGGATAGGCCCATATTTGACCCTATCCATTTACAAACACTGTCCTGAAAACTGAGAGTTCAAATTACACTTCATTAAAAATATATGTGTTACTTTTCACCTTATGGAATCTTAGAACCTCTAATATGATAGCATGAGTTTCAAATTCCATTACCCGTACTTGTTATACTATGATCTTTCAGATAGTTCCATAACTATGTACTTACTACTATAATATCAATATTAAGCTAAGTAATCAATATAGAATGGGCTTGAATGTTACTCTTATCAGCATTAACACCATTTATTTAACTCTTACGATCATACAAGAGCTATGATAAATGACCACACTATATCTAAGAAGTAAACAACAAACACACTTATTGTATAGTTACAACATATAACACTAGTAACAATGAGCTTACACAGAATAAAGATCCATGTAATTTACATAATAAGTGGAATCATTACACTAATTATAATTAGTTATGAAGATGTAATCAATACCATTCGTTACAATGTTTATGTAATAAATCATGCTAATATTCATCATCAATACTTACACTACTTATTGTTAGCACTGGAAGTGACCTCTAGATTTCAGTAGAGGTAAGCCTAGTACCATCAGTTTGTATGTCACAATGAATAATTTTAAAGGTGGTCTAATGGACGCAAACTTGGGATTATATCGCTTTAACTCAGAAAACTGGGGTTGGTGTGCATAGGTAGATGAGGTCTTGATCTAAATTCAGTCAACAAGTTGTAGCAAGGGTGAGTAGGGGGAATAAATTGAGAAGAATGAAGAAGTCTGCTATGGACATCCAGTCTTCCAGTAGCTTAAAGAGGAAAAACTATGAAGACAAGATCCTTTTGGTTCAGGGTTTCAAAGAACTGAATGAATTTATTACTGAACTGAAATCAAGCATACATCACAATTCAATAATAACAACCCGACAAGCTCATCCATGCTTGAGTTATTCAGTGTGAGGGGACAAACAATCACAAGAAACTTATTAAAACTGGTCTTGATGCCACTGTGATCAAACCTACATCACAAGAACATAACTACCCTCGACTGGATCATCCATGCCCTAGTGTCTTAACACAACTATTACAGAGATATAGAAGGAAATTGAGCTTCATTAAACAATAATTCTCAAATACAGATACATAACCAGAGAACCAGAGGCTTCATTAAAACTTTACCAATCAGGAGCTTAGCTCAACCATTGACCCTGACAAAATATGAGGAAGCCTCCTATATACTCAAAGAAAAACTACAGAAGAGTGCTCGAGTCTTTGCGTTGAATGCATTGCGTTTACATGATTCCTGGCAGACTTTGCATGTAGTTTCTTTTTGGAAGTGAGCTCTGTCAGACACAATCGTGTTTCAGGATGATTCTACAGCTGATATAACTTGCTAACATTCCTTTATCAGGATTTCCATTTATGTTGGAAATGATATTCAACCACCATGAACTAACCTTAATAACTACTTCATTGGGATCGAGAAGGCCCGAGTCAACACTGCATCTGTGGAATTTGGCGTCTTTTTCATTCTTCCATATGGATCTAAGCCATATGCTTGTGGGGAGGTCTAATAGTGGGCGTGGTTGCTTACAAAGTGATTGGAGTGCTTGACATGGAATAGCATACAAGATATGGCGAGGTGGACAGCCGTGGATGGGAAGAGGAGACTGAGGATAGCATGGGGGCCACACAAGCGGGAGTTGAGGTGTAATGGGATTGAGGTAATGTGGAGTGAGATGGAATAGGTAGTGAGAGATGAGAAAGGGACAGGTGTCGATGCGACAATTCTGGAGTGGCCACTTGTCGACCCAGGATAGGGAATTATATGCACATGCGCATATCGGGGCTGGAAAAAGTGGTTTGAATCGTCATCGCGTTTGGGCCTGATATGAGTCTCTGACTAACAGGTTTCTTCTCTGGAAAACCGTGGTTTCAAACCTGACCCTCCCTACAAATTTTAATGTCCGTGCATGTTGAGGCCCTGATATGATCAACGACTGTCGATCTGAGGGAGAGGTGAGATTTGGGCATGTTGACTACTTTTGGTGCCTCCGCGAAACCTTTTTCCACCCACTAACTTTGGATTCCTTCCAAATGTGTTTATAGGTAGTGCCACACTGAACCCGTGTGAGGGAAAAAATCACCATTGTGATTGCCTCAGCCTGCTTTGTGTGCTAACGGTTGCTGCCTGTGCCTTGGAATAATAACAATAATGTACTAACATTAGGCTCCATGGGGAATGGATTCCTCCCTATGAGATGCCAAGAAATTGCATCTTCAGTCTCCTTGTTGTTGGGTTGTGGAATCTGCTACTAAAAAAAAAAAACACATAGAATAGGAATGGTATTTACAATGGTGGGACGCTGACTGCGGCTTCAGACAAAATTTTTTTTTAGGAAGTGATAATTTACGTGGCTACCAAAAACTTCGTCACCCTCCAAATTCAACAACCTGTAAGTGTTGTTTGGAAATTCTTCATAAATATTGAAGGGCCCAATCTAGAGGGATTCACACTTACCATGCTTTCCCTTGTCCTGTCTGGGTGCATCCCATTTTAGTACTAGATCTCCCAGCTGGAAATCCTCCTTTTTGACTTTCCTGTCAAAAATCTGCTTGATCCTCTGCTGACGGTCATGTGCTCTGTCCTTCATATTCTCTCTTGTATGTTGCACTTCTACCAACTGATGTATCCTCCTAATCATGTCATCGGGATCATCCTGGTAGTATTGGAAGAATTTTTCCATAGGCAGGGCAAGCTAACAAGGGAAAATGGCCTCAACTCCATAGACAAGCTAAGAAGGAGAGGTGCCTAGAGACCTCTTTGTTGTCATTATGTCATCCCACAGAGAAAACTTGAGCTTTGAATCCCATTCTTTCTTATTGTCCTCTAGCAGTCTTTTGATAATCTTTATAAGGCTTTTGTTAGAGGACTCTAGTAATCCATTGTCTTGGGGGTAGTATGGGGTGGAGTGGATTAATGAAATTCTGGACTGCTCACAGAATTTGATCAGTGGATCAAACTTGAAGGATGCAACATTATCAATGATGATTCTATTCGAACAACCAAACCTTGCCATAATAACTTCAAGAAAACCAATGATCACTTTGTGAGAAGCACTCCTTGTGGGGATAACTTCTATCCACTTGGTGAAATAATATGTTGTAGTTAAGATCCAACTGTTTTGACCATTTGAAGTAGGATGAATTTCCCCAATAAAGTCTGGGCCCCACTATTGAAAGGGTCCTGAAGCTACCATAGGCTTCAAAGGAAGAGACTTGAGCTGCTGCTTTCCTGAGAATTTCTGACATTTCATACAGGCCCTGACTTTTGCATAGACATTGTTGAACAAAGTAGGCCAGAAGTACCCATACCTAAGGATTTTATAGGTTGTGGTTCTCCATAAGTGTTTTCCCCCACACAGGATGTCATGAAAATCAAACATAATTTTTTTGGTTTCTTGTGGGTCTAAAGATCTCAGGAGAACTCCTAGAGGGTCCTTCCAATACAAACCCTGTTCAATAAGGAAATATATGATTTCTTTCATTTTTAAAGATCTTTCCTTGATCTTCCCCATTCCATCTGGAGGCCTTAAGTACTGTAGAAAAGATCCTCTTTCAATGGGATCTTATGCTCGATAAAGTTGGTGTCATATGTTCTGAGGTCTTCATAGGTCTAGGAAAACACATCATCAAACTCTCTTAACAACTCGGTATACTCAGCCCTTTTTTCCTTCGAGAAGCTGCTTGACAACTTGACAAATTTTGGATTCATCTCTGTACCAATATTGCACTCAGCCACATTAACATCATCATTTGAGACTTTACCCTTCACTGCCACATCATTTCTTTCAAATAATGTTTCTAGGGGGACTAGTCCCTTTGGTATTTTATTGTTGGGTAACTGGACAATGTGATGATAAAAAAATTTGTTCAGAAAAACATCAGGATGAGGATCTATTTTAGAGTCAGGATCTTGATCAATGTGTAATGTAGAAATCTCATCAACAGTATCCAGGAATATTTTTATTTCAATATCATCCTCAAACACTTTCCAATGCTAGACATTGTTAGGTATAGAGGGTCTATACTTCACTTCTACATCATACGTGAGTTTAGGTGGCATAGGGACTCTGAAATTGCTTGCTGAGACAACCAAAGAATCGACCATGGCATTCTCCTCTCCGGGAATAAAAAAAATGTTAAAATATGAGAAAAATTTGTCAATGAGGTCTCACACTTCATTTCTATAACTTTTGAGCCAAGGGTGTTTGACTTGATAAGTATTTCTTATCTGATGGACAATTAACTAAGCATCCCCAAACACTAATATCTCTTCAATCCCCATGTCTTTTGCATCTCTCAAACCCAAAATAAGAGCTTCATAATCTGCCACATTGTTGGTAGCTTAAAATTCTAACTTGTAGGATAGAGATATAATTTCTTGAACAGGTAAAACAAGGACCACCCTAAAACCAACACCTTCCCTAGAAGAGGCTCTATCAAAGAACATTTTCCAAACAAATGTAATCAGAGGAGACTCTTCACAGAGATTAAGGGACTGTTTTCTTACTTCAAGAGGAGGTTCAGGGACATCAGTGAAATGCAATAAGTTGGATCCCAAATCAGTATCAAGGGAAAATATAGGATGATTGGTGGGGTTTTTTTCATCACTAATAATATAGGCTAACTAAGCTTCTCTATACAGTCTTCTATGCTCCCCCACAAACACAGGAATAATAGAATATGTGAGGTCCATCTGGAATGTTCCCCCGAGACTTTTTATCCAAGATATTGACAAGAGCATGCCAAACTTGGGAGGAACATCAACCACTAAAATATCCATGACCACACTTTTCATGGGCATCTAAAAAAGGAAATAACCAAATCTTTGATGACCCCACGACATTGCACCCTACTTGAATCAAAAGAATACAAATCATGATATGCTTTGGTGACTTCCATTCCTAGTTCTTTCATGATAGTTTTGGGCATGAGATTATGAAAGGCTCCTGAATCCATCAGACAATTATGTGGTACCTTATCATGTATGTTCAGTGATGTGTAGAAGGGAGGGGATGAATCATCTCTATCTTCTACCATGGGACCTAAGATGAATATTTGGTTTTCATCTTGCAAATTGATTGAGTCTGTGGGATGACTTGAGGGTTCAAGAAGAAACAAATTAGATAGGGATATCCTAAAGTCCTCATGCTTGACTAGCTATGAAAGGGGGACATGAATCCTAATATTCTGAATTTCATGCTCTAAGTTAAAATAAGAGGGGGGATTCAAAATTTCTTTTACCTCTGGGATATGACCTTTGACTACTGGTGGGAGGTTATGTGTTTTCTTCTCCTTGTTGTTCCTTTCTACATATTTGGCAGGCCTTTCTGCTCTGGTAGGTTGCTCAGGAATGCCAGGCTCTCCTCCTTTATTTTTGGACATGAGGTTGTATCTATTTGGGTTGTCGTTTTCCTTATCCCCTTTGCTCAGCTCGTTTAATTGGTTGTCCATGAGGGACTCTTCGTATGCTGAATAAATTAAGTGAGGAGAAGAGGATGTATCTTCAAGACAGTGAATTTATGGATCGAGGTCTTCTTCCTCTCCACCCGCATATATAACAAGGTTGTTTTGAAGAGGGGTTTGGATTTTCTGATCATCCCTATCTCTGTTATGAGGTTCTCTTTGCATAATTTGAGGATCATTGTTATTCGACCTCCTGAAGTTGCCTTTGTTATCAACATTCTGAGGACTTTTGTATTTTTGTTTCCCTTCCAATTCCAACCTTTCCATTCTAGTGGAAAGTGATTTTAGTAACTTGGTTACTTCGTCCATTTGAAGGGGGGGGGTGGCAGAGGAACTGCAGGTTGAGGCTTCAGATCTTCCTCTTCCTCTGTCTCTATCATATTTATTCCTAAGTCGGTCGACTGCCAATATATTAGACTCTACTTCCAGGGCTGCATCTTGCATATGAGCTGAGGAGATAGCTCTTCTCTCTCTTAACAGGAGGCATAAGTCAGGGTCAAAAGCACTATCATATGTGATTTTGGTAGAGGCCTATGTAGGCTTTACCTCAACATGGATCTTATTGTACACTTTGTTGAATCTTTTGGAGAAGTCAGAGATAGACTCTCCCTCTTTTCTCTTTAGGGACCCGAACTCTGTGATATAATACATGTACTTTTTATCCCCCTATTGTATTAAGAAGGAATCATCTAAATCCTCAATCCCATCAATGGATCCATTGTTCAGGGCCCTGAACTAATTTCTGTCTTTTCCATCAAGGCTGTGGAAAAAAATCCTCATCCACACATCTTCATTTACTATGACATAATTATTAGCATAACTATAGAAAGCTGCAAGGTGATCCTCTACAGTGATATCTCCCTCCCTCGTAAAATTAGGAAACTTCTTAAGGTAGCCACTAGCTGGGAGGGCATTAAGAGGCTGAGGCAAAACAAGAGGAGCATATCTGACAACTACTATAACGTCCATTCTATTTTTGGGGGGATTAGCTCCTGCCATTGGTGTGTGAATAGGACAAGAACTAGGGGGGATGGAAATAAGACAGGGGAGGCTGGAGTTGTCCTTCTGGGTGTTGAAACAGATCTTAAAATCTTTAATCCTTAAGGCCTAGATTTTTATTTTTTGTGTTTTTCGGGTTTTGGCTTTCTTAAAATAAGAATTTCGTCATTTCTGAATTCACGACACCTTTTTATCAATTTGTTTTTTGGGATAGAAATCGGAAAAGGGTTTACAAAAAATATAAATTTTTCGACGCTCTTTGAAAAATTATTTAAAATAGGTTGTAATTCAAAATTTGTGATTTTTTAATTTAAACATGAAAGAAATCAGGATTCGTGGTTTTCTGTAAACAAATGTTCAATGATAATTGAATCACGAAACCCCGATCCCCGATTTCCCGATACGTTTAAGTCCTAATTAAAACATGAATTAATTAATTCTCTTTTAAGGAAATTTAAGAGTTAAGATAATTATGTTGTGATTTCGGGATTTGTGGTTTTGTAAGAACACATCTCTTGTCATCATATTTCCCGAAATCTAGATTCATAATTCATGTTAAAAGTAAACTAATTCTATTTTGGCTTTAATATTGATTATTTAATTAATTAAGATAAGTTAAGTCATGTTTAAAAGAAACAGGCCATCGTGATTTCGCAATTTCTATATTTGTGATTCTGTGAGAGCACGTCTCATGTCATCAGGTTTCCCGAAATCTTGATTTCTAGAATTCCGATTAACGAAATCTCGAAAGGGTCGAATCTCGATTAATCAACATACTAAAAACGTTTAAATATAAAATAAAATATCGCAATTTCATGATTTCACATTTTTGGCGATCAGGATTTTTCTGATGACATACCTTTCGACATCAAGATTGTCGAAACCCTGAAAAGTCATGTTTTCAGATTTAATCTATAATTAACACTAATAAATTTTCTTTCTAAAACAGGTTTAAAAGTAATCTTTCTGTAAGTGTTCATTAATGCTTTGTTTTCCGATTAAGCAAGTTTCTTGTTTTATTTGAAAAGCCGAGAGTGCCTAAGTATGGATATTAAATGCATATCTCCGAAAATATCTTCTGCATTAAGAGCTTTAAATTCGTGACAGTTGTACAAATCTCGTCTTTCTTAAAATATATTCTAAGTAAACATTCGAACGTTTGTATTTACATTTTAAGATGAGCTTATTCATCCACTATTTGTGATAGGTTTTTAAGTCAAACACAGAGCCATGACACCTAAAAAGGCACCGAAGAAAAATGAAGACACACAGGAAGGTGATATTATCTCGGATACTACTCCACATGCCATACATTCCATCAAATCATGGGCTCAAATCTTTGAATTGATGGAGGATGAGCTAAAGAATGCAGACCCTGATTCTGAAAATCGTCTTCGGGATGTTGCTAAGTCTGAACTTCATAAGGTTGCTGCACATCCGAGGTTGGTGGCATATACTGAGATGGTCGGCTGGGCTCTAGATAAGGTAGATATCCCAACATGGAGTATTCAGAATGAGCAAGTAGCTATCGTCAACTCATTTTGGGTTGAGCACATTCAAGTAATGTACAAACTCTCGCCAAATTATAAACACACCTTGAATGCTGAATTTTTAGCTGAATTTTAGAGAAAAGAATGTATAGAGGCAGACCAGACATACCCTGACATGATTAAAGGATGGGTGAGGTCTGAAGCAAAGTTTAGGGATGATTCTCATGGGATTTATGCTACAGCTTCCTTAAACAAATATATGGTTTATGTAGCCATGATGTTATGCAGACTTTTTGGGAGAAAAGATCCATGTCACTTTCATGTAGACTGGGTACCCTTCTTAGAGGAAGTTTCAGAAGGAAATAGTTTTAACTAGCATAAAATTTTATCGGATAATCTGACACAAGAAATTTTAAATTACAAAGAATCCAAGTCAAAAGGACAACCAGTGTCTTTTTATATGTCTGCATATATTATGGATGCAATCTATTTTATAACCCCCTTTCCATTAATGAATTGGAGTTGGAGTATCTCATGTCCAGAACCCATTCATGAATACCAATCAACCCTTTGGGAGGAAAAAGCTAAAGACATTTTTTACGATGTTTGTCACTTTTTCATTATTCCTATGCACAAATTATTTTTTGGATGCGAACCCCCTCGCATTTCTGATGCAGTCATAGAAAGTATTAAATCAGTTGCCGACTGGTTTATTGAGGAAAATTTTTCCTATATTAGGGTTTATGGCTGTTCCATTCCTCCTCATGCACTCCCAAAATTCTTACCAGACAGATTGGTATGCAGAGAAGTAGCTCATCAGTTAGCCAAGGGTGGTATTGGGTTGGAATTAAAATCACTTCAGAAAAAATCATGGCCATCTTTCCCTGTTCATGTCGGGAAATTTCCTTTATAAAATTTAGGCCATTCTAAGGTAGAGTCCGAGTCATTGGAAGAAGTGAAGCTAGTAAATATTGAGCATAGAAAATATGACCCCTAGCAAATAATAAGTAGGCATTACATACATTGTAATTTAAAGGCATATGAACATGAAGTATTTGTTTATGATGATATTTTTAAAGATGTTAAGTATTATGAAGAAGTGATAAATAGAGTCTAGGCCTTGCCACCTGACTCACAAGATGGGTTTGTATCTTTTCAAATCCATAGGTGAAGCTATCTGCCTAAGATTTTACAGGGTGAAATTTTGACCCCATCGCCAGAACAGGAAGAAACCCCTCCAGGGTTTGAAATTAATACTCAAGGTAAAACAAATGACAAAGGTAAGTTGAAGGATATTGATATACCCTCCCAAAACGTGGAAATTTCTCAAAAAAAATAATCAGGAATGGATAAGGGAAAAGAGCCAAAAAAAATTCCAGAAATCATGAAGAATGTTCCAGAAAAAATAGGAGGAATGACTTCAACAGAACTTGGCAGTCCTATCACCTCTTTAACTCCATTACAGTCGAATTTCAGAATTCCCCATGAAGGAATTTTATATGTCAGTGATTTAGAGCCGATTTCAAGAGATGAAATCCCCCCATTTGATTACTTTTTCAATAAAAAGCGAAGAGCAGTCTTGAAACAGGAAATTCATCCAAGAGGAGAAGGAACGATTAAAAAGCATAGAGTTATTATAGATGGAAAGAAACTCAAGGATGGAGAGTTTTCTATAGAATTAGCAGGTACAATGGGTGCAATAACATCAGAAAACATGTTTTCTGTAGGCAATTTAACAACTCTACTTGAACAAAAGGACCAAACAATAATCCAGTTGCAAGACAAACTAAAAGAAAATGAAAGAAATATTAGTTGGGGAATACAGAAGGGTCTAGAACAAGCTATACTTAAAGATATGCAAGAAATACAAAAATTAAATAAAGACTTGAATGAGGCAAAACACTTATTACAGGTCACACAAGAATAGGTTCAAAAGCTGGCAGAAGAAAACAAAAAGTTGCAAGGTAAGATTATTTCTATTACTAACCAGGTAGTTGAACTTGAAAATTTTAGGACACAGACATCGAAGATATATGTAAGAATAGAGGAGGAACAACAGAAATTATTCTTGAATCTGGAAGTAATCCAGAATTATTTTCAGGAATCAAATAAGTCCTTGGAGAATGTGTTCCAGAAAGAAAGAGAGGTGAAAGAAGCTAGGACAACTTTTCAGAAAGCAGTGGCTTTCTCATCAAAGGAAGAAATTGGAAAGACTCAGAAATTATCTATTTCTGAACAAGTTAAAGGGGATATAATGATTAAAGTATGGGAAACAAAGCTAGATGAATATAAACGAATCACAAGAGAAGTTAATAAATATTGCCAAGGAATCTTCGATCTCTTTGAAAAAGATTCATTAAATATTGGAACAAATGGTTGTTCTGGATTGTTAGGCGAAGTCAATATTGCCAAGCACCAGATGAAGTTTAGAGAAGAGTTGGAAGAAAATAAAGCAGAGATTTCAAACATCAAATTGATCAACATGACAGAGATCAACAAGTGGATGGTGAGTTCAAGTTTAAAGTTGAAAATAGTTAAATTCACAAAAAGAATGATAGAAAGTCGGTTGCCCGAATTACAGAGGAGATTTTTCTCATTTGAAGCAAATGAGATACCCAAAGCTCCCAGAATCTTAGTAAATTTTTTGGGAAAATGTGTTCAGTGTGTTGATGTAGAAAAAGGAAGTTTGTCAACGCAAGCTTAAAACCTTTTTTAAATGTTTTTATTATTAGAAATTAAAAAGAAATTGTAAACGGTTGACATTATTTTTATATAACCGTAATATTAGGAAGTTGGTTAGTCACCAACGAGAAACTGTATAAATATTGTTTCTAGAGGCTGAGAAAAGGCTTTAGAAATTTTGGAGAGAGCCATTTTTGTAATATCAGTTTTGAAATACATCGGAATATAGATCACAAACGAGATTATGGATCTTGCAACTTTGTAACTATGTGTCTTCTCCCTGTTTAGTATACTTTGTTGAATTTTTCCTTTAATGTTTTCTCTAACAAGTAAATCAGTTTGAAGTTATATACATCGTTGATTTATATTTCAGATTGGTTTGGATGTCAAATGATTTACAGTTTTTCCTCTGAAATCACTTTAGTAATTTCAAGACCTGTAAAACTTTTGTTCCTTAATTTTTAATTCTTGTTAGAAACCTTGTTTTTTCTTTCACCATTGTCTATTGAAATATAAGATTCTTTCTTGATTAAAGCCTTATATTTCTCTGTAGTGTTTATTTGTTGTTTATAATTTTCGAAATTGTTACAAAACTAGGAAATGACCTTGAATGTGTTTACATTACTGTTTAAGATTTTAAAATTGTTTTCCTTGATCTCATCTCTGGAAATATGAAGTAACCAATTGATTGAAATCCACTTACAAACAAATAAAGTTTTATCATCCATGACTGTCCCTAGTAGCAGACAACCCAACGTTGAACCAGGCCTTTAGGACCAAACCAACATTTCCTTAAATTTATTCAATACCATTTTACAAATAACAACTAACCAAGTTGAGTTAGAACGATCATGGGCTGCTATTGAGCGAGACATTAGCATCCAAGAACAACAGGAAGCAAGACAGAGACAGTTGAGAAACTGAAACTTCTCTGATTTTTCTTTGATTCCTTATTTCCAAAATCATTTCTTTAAATCATTTACGGATGCCTTGACGGTATGTTTTATAGCCTTAAAACACAAACTCAGGAAAAACACTAGGAACAAAGGGAAACAACCAAGGCTCTGGAGAAAAAGCCTCAGAGATCAAGGGAACAAAGGTTTCCCTCTCTATCAAAGTAAAAACTTTGACAAGAGGAGGAGTAATGAATCTGGGAGAGGGGAAATCAACAGGAACACTTAAAAAATTCAAACTTCTAGAAGCTCCAGTAGATGGTGTAATAGGAAAGTGAGAAACAAATACTGGAGTTGTTATAAGAGGATGGTGAAAATGATCAAAAATACCCGGTTCAGTAGCTAAAGTACCTCTCTGAAGGATCTTTCATCTTCTGATGACTTTCTCTGGGTCAGCTTTAGGTGTTACTAAAGGCAGTTGTGGAGTGGACCTCATGTGTCTACCCCTGGAAGCCACAACTAAAACAATGGATTCATCTCAATGGAGTCACCATAGTGGAGTCGCTAGGTGCACAGTTGCAATCTTTGATGTACTAAGTTTTGATGCACCTTCAGAACCAGTAAGTGTTAAATTTTTAAATTAAAATAAAGTACCAAGGCAAGTGTTTCTCTTCCCTAGGTGCCTAAGGGAGAGAAATTGCCGAATATGGGTCTTAGTCAAATTAATTTGTGATATGCAAATTAAAAGATAACTTTATGATTAAAGTGAGGGTGAGTGAAGAGACACCAAATCTCAGCCACCCATC
>JZKD02S2025536.1:285203-330688 GCA_000966675.3 Picea glauca
CCACACTTCACCTCCTCTTCCACCCCTTCTTTCTCCTCAGCCACAAACTTTATGCACTTAGTGTGATGGGTTTACGAAGCTGTAGAATTCTTTGGAAAACATCCAAAACACAGTAATCAAAGTCAGGCGTGACATGAATGAGTTGTTAATAAGAGACAAACTTCATGAGCATTGCGAGGAGAACTTGGACACTCTCATCTGTACTCTCCTTCACACCACTCCAGACACATGGACTTCATCCCCTTACATTGTGCATGATCCTTAGACGAAACCAAGCTCCAGATGAAAACAAGATTCACAAGTTTTCTTGGTTTTTTGATGTCTTTAAATGAATTACTTTTCTTAGATCTAGCCCTATGAGGAACCTTAGTTTATTTTTATGCAATTGTGAACTGTTTGGACACGTGGCAACATTGGTTTCTCATCTGGGTGATGCATCCACTATCTCATTGTTTACCCTGACAGATGTAATTTTTTGATACAAGAAGGCTTTAATAAGAAGTTACTAATATAAGGATCCTACTTTATTTACAAAACAAAATATGTTAATTTATGTTTTACGATACTGTGCTGAAATCAAAAAAAATTATCTCACTTTATTTATAAACATTATTGTATAAATATCATTGTACTATGTGAAGTAGAGTTGATTGTGTAGTGATGGGAGATCTGGGTAGTTATCAAATTATAGTTTCTAACTTATAATTTAAATTTTGTTTAATTTGGAAATATCATTGAAAATAGTCAAAACAAGTCATCAAATTTTATAGTTTCGTATGAAATTTCACAATGAAATGACAATCCAACACTAAACTAATTATGTTGGTCTTTGGTTTCTTTTCGAGCTTTCAATATATTTATTCAAAAAAATGTGAAATAAAAATGTGTATTTTGTAATAAAACTTGAAATAAAAACATGAATTAGAATGTAAAATTAAAATATAATTTAATATAAGTAAGTGATTTTCATTAATATTGATATTGATATAATTTTTAATGTATAGAAAATGGTAGAAAATGGTTGATTTGGAAATTATCAATCCTCTACACAGTAAAATTATTCACTAATGCCACTCATATGACACCTACCATTAATGGAAGTATTCACTATGACAGTCCAACACTAAACTGGTTATGTTATACTTTGGTTTCTTTTCAATCTTTCAATATATTTATTCAAGAAAATTTGAAATAAAAATATGTACTTTGAAATAAAAAATTAAATAAAAACATGATTAAGAACCTATTTTAATATGTAAAATTAAAATATACTTTAATATGAGTAAGCAATTTTCATTAAAATTTATATTGATATAAATTGTTCTTGTATCGAAAAGGGTAGAAAATGGTTGTTGGAAATTATCAATCCTCTGCACATTATAAGTATTCACTAATTCCATTAATATGAAACCTACCATTAATTCAATTAAAATTATGAAAATCTAAATGCAACAAACCAAGCCTTAGTAGATGACCTCTACTTTTTTTATTTTTTGTTATCGGGCCACATAATCAAATTCCTTTTCAACTTAATGTTTTTCAATCAAACTCAATGAAAAATATGTGTAATGTGTAGAATATAAGTAACTTGTTACCTATTCATCATACACATTTTCCAAGTAGCTCATAATTTCAATTTTTTTATTCAATTTGCTTCAAGATATTGAAATCCAAATGCAGAAATTTAACAATTTAATATAATATCAACACTTTTGGAATCAAAATTCACAATTTCATAATTAAATTGATACTTTTTAAGATGTCTTTAATTTTTTTGATTAGGATGTTAATCATATGTATTACCTTGAATTATTTAATTAGGATGTTAATCATACACTTTAAGATGTCTTTAACATTTTTCTATGCCATCAATAGTCCCTTATAATGACATGGAAATGGGTCCTAGTTTTGATATGAAGATATCCTCTTCATATGAAAAAGCATTGACTAATCAAATTTCAAATAATGAATGTCTCAAAAAAACTTCATTGTCACAAAAATTATTAAAAAATAATATCAATAATTTTATGTTCAACAAAGGCTTCACCTTGAAAAAATGCTCAACATTTAGCTTTAAATATATAAATTGTTATTCCAATAAAAACTTGAACAAACATCAATTACCTTGCTCAACAAAAATGAAAAAGATGATTCGAAAATTTGTTTAGGTGCTCTAAAAAACCATGAAACAAACGATGAATTGTGTTAAAATTACTCGGCCAAAAGCGTATTTATATGTTTTGGCATGAAATGAAATGATACAGCGTGTCTTTTCATTGTTTCCAGGCAACAGAATTTTCTCACCAATCTTTCGGCCAAAAAAATATCTTTTCGGTCGAAAATCTAGGAAACCGTTTAATTTTAACGGATTCCATTAGAATTACGTTTTTTGGCCAAAAGAGTTGTTTTTCAATTGAAAGATTCTTTCGGCTGAAAACTAGCGAATGAATTTTTTTACAGGAACTAGATAATTCCCACTGGCTTACCTAAACTTTGGAGGCTACGGACTCCTACAAATACTCAGAATTTGTTTTTTTGAAAACAACACCAACATTTGCAAAATTGAATCTACTTTCAATTCCTATAATTTTTTTTCATTTTCATTATTTTTATCTAATTTTGTTTAATTTAAAAAAAAAATCATTGCATAATATTTTCAGCTGACATTATGATTCAATGAAATGAAATATCCATATCCCTAAAAATACACAGTGAAAAATTTAGAAACATTATATTCATAATCCTTAAACTATTATTTTCAAAAGGGTATGTTTAGATTTTACTTTTATGTAAAAATTAAAATATATACAAGGTGGGGGAAAACATGTGTTTAAAATCTGCAATGTTTTCATCTTGGTCAACTTCAAAAAATTCTAGAAATTATAATATTCATATGTTAGATTAAAAATTATAGTCATAATAAAATACAGTCTTTATAGATTGTTGCAGTATATTTCGTTTGTTAAAAACAAAAGTTTAATAATAGATACATTGTTGGGGGGGCGGGGGGATAAATCATTATCATTCCTTTCATGTTTAAGAAACATTCTACTAAACAATTGTCAAATTGACATATCAAATCTCAATAAATAAAAATTGAAAAATAGTCATTGGAAAGCTAAAAAAAATCTTCACAAGATTAGTTTTTACTGTAAAGTGAAATTCTAAATAAAAAAATACTTTTGTATGTCGGAAATTGAATAAATTGTGAAAATATAGTTTTGTTTCTCATAAAACAATCAAAATAGACACCCATCTTCATGATTTCACCTGAACACAAATCCTATATGGAGAAAATTGGTTACATGCATTAAAGGATTTGTGTATATGATTTGGATAATTTGTAGGATTAAATTATAATTATCCAAAGTATAGGTCAATTTAGGTTCCCTAGATAAAATCTATAGGTTCTTCCCTGAAATTGTAAATAAGTCTTGGTAAACTTTATAATTCATCAAAAATAAAACTTTTCTTAATTGAATGGACCATGAAAGTAAACTAAATTGGAAATGATTCTAGAATCCTAGATATTCATAAATACGTGTACTTTCAATGAAAAATATAAAATCCTAGAATGTACATGTCACTTGTTTAAAGAAATCGTAATGGTATTCCATCTTCAATTACTCGCTCATGATCGGCTTTGGACGGTTTCCATTTTTTAACTTTTGTTTTTTTTCTTGATTGAACTTCTATTAACTTTATGTGCACTACACATACCAAATGACTATATTGATAACTTATGACATCTAATTGGTAGTCTTGAAAGTGAACATGAGTATTGGTTTAATGGGTTTCTTGAAAAAAATATCCCTTGAATACGATGGATCCTCTTTCATATATAAAATCGTTATCATCAAAATATTATAATAACCTAATCTTTTGTTTTGTGAATCACATCAAATAATATTTCACATTTTCAGTGTTGTCTATAGGTGAAACCACGACAAAGACATCTCCTACAAATAATTTGATATATTGGACAACAAATAGTTCGTGTTAAATTATCACACAAGTACATCTACAAGTTATTTGAAAAAAAATAAACATAAAAGTTACCTTCTCTAACAAGATCAGAACTCTATCGCCCTCAACTGACACTATAGTTTCATTTGATTCCATATCCTCTGAGTTTTCAAGTGGCATTTTCCCTTTTATATTAATTTCGGTATGTCTCCAGGCTTTAATATATTCTCCATTTTCATTTTCGCAAATCTCTATGGATTTTGTGTCCTCTATGCAAATTGAACAAAAAGAAGACACATTTCTTCTATCAAATGCAAACACATTTTGATAGTTTTTTTTTTAAATGAATGCATTTTTCATGTCCCATGTATTGTACCAGATTCATATGGGATTGATCTATTTACATCTTTGATTCCAATGTACCAAAAAAACCTTCGCAAGAAAAAAACATTTTAACTTGAAAGATCTCTCATGAAAATGATTGAAGATTGAATATAAATTTGAACATGTGAATAAAACTATCATGTGTACATGTGTAACATGTATATATAGATACACCTGTGCACATCCCTTGATGAACTATTTTCATGGCTTAGCATCATTTTTCACCATTCAACAACTTGATCAGTGGATTCAAATCGATCGGCATGAGGGTTCATATGATACCTTCGAAGTTCTCGTTTTACACATGCCCTTGCACTGTTGTTCTCTCCTTTTCCATGACTAGTCTCAAGAAACTTCCAACAATGTGTAATGTGTGATTTTTTATGAAGACCAGATAACCAATAGAATGATCCTGAACATTTGAACTGACCCACACACTCATTTGACCATATCCAATGTTGATCGAGTCTGATTTTTTGTTCTTTCAATGAATCATAAAATTCATCAAAACAATGTTGTACATAATATGTGTTGTGTGCTCGATCATCACTGATATAAAAGTTATATTCTTTAATAACATACTGATTTTCATTGGTTCTTTCTATGTTATCAAGAATCCATTGAGCATTTCTATATAGAACGTGGACAAATATAGTGACGTGATCATGATGATAATATTCACTTTGTATTTCTTTTTGTACAACGAATGTGTAATTCTCTGTAAAATCAACTATAGAAAACATTTTCCCTGGTGGAAACGCTTCACATGATTGTTTGAATTGTAGGTCTTTCCATCGAGCTCTATGTGAATTCTTGGTGCATTTATAAATTTCTTCCTCAAACTTCTTCAAAAAATATATCACACATGTTTTATCTACTTTCAAATCAATTCTTTTGGAAATAACATTTGAAGAATTTGGAATCGTGTTGTTGATATATTCATATCTCTTCCAATTGAATGTTATATTAGAAAATGATTGATCATTGATATCAATAGGATAATTTGAGTGAAACAAACTTAGATTTCCACAACGATCAAATTTCTTTCCACCAACGCATTTTTTTCGGTAAAATAATTCATCACCTTCTCTTTCACATATAAATTGAGATATAAAAGAATGGAATGTGGAAGGAGGAGGTGAACTTGTCCATAATTTTTTAACAAAATCAAGAAAATCGCCGTAATATAACTCAAATTCCACATGATAATGACAACAACAAGTGTCACGAATGGTGATGGGTCTAACAAACCATGGTTTTTGTTGCACAACTATATTAATGGAAATTTTAACTTCTTTGTGCACTTCTTTGAACTTATTGAACAATTTGATTTGTGTCATTGGAAATATATGTTTTGGATGTTCTTCATTGTTTCCGTGTGATTCTTCGTCACAACACATCCCTTGTATGTGGTGAAACATGAGATTTTGTCAAACAACAATTATGGGCCAATTCTTTAACATTTTATGTAAGTCTATATTTGTAGGGTTGTCCACAAATCGTTGTCTAACAAGTGAGTTCATCATTCTCATCTATTTGCAATCAAAATTTTCTATGTTTGTACAATGTTTTTCTTGACGTTCCCATCATTTTTTCCATGCGTCATGTCAAAAGATATTTTATATTTCTAGATGAAACAATTGTTGTTTGTATCACTCTACGTGCAACACTGGCATATTTTTTTCAAGATTTTCCAAAAGATTTTAATACACTAGTTATATTGTCAAAGACATTTTGTTTCACCTTTGTATCTTTTGTCAACTTTTTAATACGCAATAATGATGTAGCTTCTTTTAACTTTCTTGACTTTATTAGACAGAGTAAAAGTTGAGCTTCCACTATTACTGATTCATCTTTGAAAAAAGTATTATACATATTCTTAGTTCGATATCTTATATAATGTTTAGCTTCTTTCTTCCCAAATTTATGATTATCAACATTTTCTGATATTTCATCATCAATGTTGATATCTTCTCCTGCATATTTCAATTTAAAGTTTATATTAAAAAATAAAACCTGAACATAAATTCACTAAACTATATACAAGTGTTCATCTTGTATTATCTAAATTTATGTACATGCCTATAGGCATCTTCTGCTTCAATTTCGGTTTCAACATCTTCATCGACATTATGAGACAAATATATTTATGTTTTTTGAAAAACATCAAATCATAATTACAATCAATTATATTAAACAATATTTTAAATTTGAATTCTATACTTTTAATATAGACAATATGTGCATGCATATCTAGTTGGACTTCTTCTTGTTGAAAATATATATTTACATGATCATCTTTTCTTTCTTCAATATTTGCATGTCCTCATTTATTTATCCAATAATTCTCTTTCCTTTTATCGTTATGGTGAGTTTCATCTCGAGTGCGATCAAATTTTCTCTTACGCAAACTTTTGTTTCCCGTGACTATAGTTATCTATAAAAGTTTTTAACAAAATCAACATTTCAAATTAAAAAAAACTCCCCCAAAAGGAAAATCCTATGGAAAAACCTACATCAACCACCACCAAAAGTCCTCTGTATCAATAAAAAAATTGAAACCCTTTCCAAACATCAAGAAATATAAACCTAGAATAACCCACAAATCCAATAGCAAACACAAATTCACAATGATAATATAGTATCCTTAGAACATAATCACCATAAGCAATTGTAAGAGGGAATGGTGTAAGATCCTCCAATCAATGTCGAGGATGAGGACAAAATAATGAATGGAAAGGATGATCCTACATATGGAGAGGACATGGACCTGAAGGATCTCGATCTACAAGGCATAACAGTTGCATGCTCCCAAAAAGACACCAATTCCATTTCAGAAATTCATATCCAATTATTGAAGTCATCCTTTCTCAAGACTAAATACAAGGATAAACCTACAACGACACCCAAAGGTAAGAGTATTGCATCCCCTTGCCTCAACATTAATAATAGTAACATAAAACACATTCCTAAAGCTTCAAAAGAGGATAGAAAAAGGGGAGAAAATATAAAAAGAACCTTCTCAAAGAACTAGGAGAATTTCTAGTAAACTCAAGAAGAATTAAGATGATGACTAATAATTTATCACCTCCTCCTAGCCTTCTCAACTAAATTAAAATATTGGAATATAAAAGGTATGAAAAGACTGAGCAAACAAAGAGCCCTTAAATATTTACTTATTAAGGAAAATCCCTACATCTTCATGATTCGAGAAACCAAATGCACCTCTGAAGTCCTCCAAAAGGTATCCAACAAATTTTTGATTGGATGTCTCTCCATAGACATAGATGTAGAAGGAGCCTCCAATGATTTTATGATCCTATGGAATCCCACTAAAATTCTTTTCTTTGATTTATTTGCCACTAGAAGAAAAATTTACACCCACTTCAAACTTATAGGAATGGGACATGGGGGATTTATGTTTAATGTTTACTTCCCCCAAACTTGTATTTATAAAATAACCTTCCTCCATTCAATCCAATGGTTGGAACCCATCATTGATAATTCCCAATTGATAATGGATAGAAACTTCAACATCATCACTTCTCTTATAGAGAAAAAAGGAGGAATTCCTCATTTGGATATGGAAGTATACCACCTTAAAGAAACCATTTGTAACCTCTTCCTAGTATACTAGGATATGTGAAACGGTGGCATAACACCGCTACCTCAGCAGGTTTTGCGCGACCTCCCGATCTTTGGATCGTTCTTTTTCCTAAGCCAAAATGGCTCCTTCATTCCCAGCTGGAATCTCAAGCACATATGACCACAGGTCCTTCTTAGAAGTTATGCCCGTGTGAACAAGCACTTGGCGTGAACCTCCACTCCACATGACCAACCAATGTAGCCACTACCTTCACTCGAAAAGGTATTTCAGGTTTTGTGACTTCCTGATTTCTATTGTGAGCACCTCTGATTCCTTTGATCCCCTAAAACCTCAAAATCGACTAATGGATCTTTAGCTCTTTCCTTTATGCTTCAACCATGTGACCTCAGTCATGTCCTAGGTCCTGGGTCCACCTCTGAGCACATCAGGATTTCATGACTCATGAGTTCACAATGTGACTCGTCACCTGTCTCCCAAAGTCCAAACACGCAACTTCTTCTTCTTAGATCAACAACCCTGAGATTCCCATGATCTGACAATTAAGATTTATGTCGTAATTCCGTGTGTTGTGACTTCTGGTTAGTTATTTCCTCCATGCTCTGACTCCTAAAATGGAGAAACTCTAAATTCATAGATCAACAAATCTCAATTATCATAATCTGATGGCTTCCACCCCTTCTGATATTATGAGTGTTTAAATACACTCATCCTTAACTTCCCCACTGATCCAATGGATCCAATGGCCCATGGTGAATCGGTATTTATCCCTATGATAATTTCAACCATCCTTTCAATTTCTCGATGCTCCTGGCAAAATAACTCGGTGTCTCCTTCTGAGCTTAATTTCTACTACAAACTCAAGGATTCTAAGGAATCCTTCATGCACTCCTTGCAGACTTCACGATAATCATTGATTATCTGAGATCTCCAACTCTGCGCACTCCTTGCAACAATGGTTCTTCAACCACTTTATTAGGTTGGAAAAGTCTCAGACTTCAATAGGCCTACACACACCTTACACGGCTATGTGCTATACTTTCACTTATATGAGTATAAGAACAATGGTATCCCTCCTGAAATTTTCTGAGGTAAAACCTAGAACCTTGTCGACACACTCCTTGCAGACATTTAGTGCACTCCTTGTAGGGATTCTCAGGAAGAGAAACAATTGAAACTTACACTCTCCCTCTCACGACTTCATACATTCAACATGAAATCATACACATAAAAGCATTGAAACAAATGCATAACAGATCATATAAGAAAAATGTAAACATACCATTCAATAGATGCAAACAATATTCATCACAACACCATGAAATTGATTCAAATAATTCTTATATTAACTCAAGTGCTTATGTACATGGGTGTTATATCCACAACTATCTTCTTACACCACTTCTACAATCTTCCACTCTACTCTTCTATTCTCTGACTCTACATTTTTTAACTGCTATTCTTATAATTACATGTTATATGAACTATGATACAATACAATACATATGAGGGAGATTTCTCAAGTTTTCCCTCCTACTACTCTAGCTATCAAATGGAACTAAATATTTCATGTACTTTACATTCATTATATTAAATGCCTCCAACCAACGTATGAGAGAAACCGCTCAAGATCTGTGCTACAATATCCAAAACATAAATGCAAACATATCCCTTAAGATATTACATTAATTCTTCATTCTTTCAAATTCAAAAAATTCTCAAAATGCACGCTAGTGCATATCTAGTTGTCCTCCACTTTTGTGCCTGCTTTGATGGCTTTCTTATGATGCTCCTGCATCAGACTTCCTTGTCTGAAAAATTCATGGACTCTTGTTCATGAGCTCCTACACAATCTGTCCATGTTTCTGGATCTTCGCTTCACTTTCCCAACTGGAATCTTCAATCAGGTGTCCCTTCTACTTTATCAAATATTCAAAATATGTCTTCCTCTGGGTCTTCTTACAACCTCTATGATCAATGATCTTTTCCATTTGTGGCATTTCAACTACATGCATTTGTTTGACCCACTAAATTTCCTTTTGGTTCTTTGCCCCATCTGGTTCATCTGCTATGTAAGGATACAGATCTACTATGTTGAATATGGGTGATATGCCCACATAATCTGGAAATTCTATCGCATACGCATTTGCCTCAAGTTTCCTTAGAATCTTACATGGCCCTATCTTTTTCATCTTCAGCTTATTATATGTTCCACTTGGGAATATTTCCTTTATTAGGTGTGCTAAGACTAAATCTCCCACTTCAAACTGAAGTTATCTTTTGTGTTGATCTGCTCTATGCTTGTATTCTTGCTTGGAACTTTGCAACCGCTCTTTAATCTTACCGTGGAGCTCCTTCATCTCTGTTGCAAAATCCTCTGTTATAGCACTTCTAAACTCATTCTTCTCCAAGTATCTCAACTCAGATACTCCTCTTGGTTGCATCCCATACATTATTTGGAATCATCTCTGTCATGTGCTCCTATTAGGTGAGTCATTATAGGAAAATTCCTCTTGTGGTAGAATATGATCCCACTGACTATGATGTTCAACTACTAAGCTCCTCAACAAATATCATAAACTTCGATTTACTACCTTAGTCTATCCATCCGTCTGAGGTTGATATGTTGAGATAAAAGATAGATTTGTTCCCCTCTTCTTCCAAAGTTTCCTCCAGAAATGAAAAAGAAATTCGGTATCCCTGTCTGAAACAATACTCTTGGGTAAGTCATGAAGTCAAACAACTTCTTTGAAAAACAGATTTGCAATGTGTGTTGCATCACTAGTTTTTTGAAATGGAATAAAATGTGTCATTTTTGAGAATATGTCGACTACCACAAATATGGAATCACAACCTCTATGTGTCCTTGGCTATCCTAACAAAAAATCCATGCTTACTGCATCCCACGACCTCTCTAGTACTGGCAATGGTTGATACAATCCCGTATTCTGTATTTTTCTCTTTGCATGCTAGAAAATTCTACATCTTTTGACAAATTTCTTGACATTTGTCCTCATCCCTGACCAATAATATAAATTGTTCAATTGTGAAAACGTTTTTTCATGGCCGAAATGTCCATCCAATCCCCCACTGTGATTTTCCTTCATAATATTCTCTCTCATAGAACTCTTCGGGATACACAACTGATTTCCTTTTAATAATAATCCATCCTGAATTAAATATTCAATCCATTGGCTCCTATCTCTTAAAACAAGATTCTCACATGCTTCACAAGCAACCTTGAAATCTGAATCATCTCTGTACATGTCCTTAAGGCTATCAAAAACTAAGGTATTCACACTAAAATCCTCCAGAATCAAACATTTCCTGCTCAATGCATCAACAACATTGTTAGCAGTTCTAGAAATGTTGTTTATAACAAAAGTAAATTTCTGCATAAATTCAACCCATTTTGCATGTTTCTGGTTCAATTTCTCTTTTTTTGTTATGAACTGTAAGGCATGGTTGTCTCTATACAGAACAAACTCTTTCGGAACCAAGTAGTGCCTCCATTTCCTCAACGCTTGTATGATTGCATAAAACTCTTTATCATACATGGAATATTTCATCTTGGTTTCGTTCGGCTTCTCACTGAAGTATGCAATTGGTCTATTGTCTTGACTTAAGACTGCTCCAACCACAAATCCACTCACATCACATCTCACTTGAAATGTTTTACTAAAGTCTGGTAGAACCAAAACTGGTTGTTCAATTATTTTCTCCTTCAACAACTTGAAAATGTTTTTTGCTTCCTCTATCCAATGAAAAGATTTATGTCTTTTCTTGACTGTGTCCATCATTGGTGTAGAAATTCCACTAACATTTATGATGAATTTCATGTAAAAACTGGCTCATCCATGGAAGATTTTGACTTCAAATATATTTCTTGGTGACAACCACTCTTTGATTTCTTTTACCTTCTTAGGTTCCATCTTCAACACATTCGAAGATATTACAAACCCCAAATAAATGAGTTATTTCTTCATGAAGGATGACTTCTTCAGATTTATCAACAACTTTTCTTGCTGCAATATTGTCATCACTAGAGTTAAATGTCTCAATTGTTCTTCTTCGGTCTTATTGAAGATCAGTATATCATCAAGATACACAATTACAAATTTTCCAATGAAATCTTTCAAGACTTCGTTCATTAATATCATGAAAGTACTTGGCACATTCGTCAAGCCAAGTGGCATGACAATCCATTCATATAATCCTTCATTCGTCTTGAATGTTGTCTTCCATTCATCACCTTCACTCATTCTAATCTAATGATATCCGCTTTTCAAATAAATTTTTGAAAAAAACTTTTCTCCACTCAAGCAATCCATCAAGTCATCCATTCTCAGTAAAGGAAATCTATACCTTATGGTGATTCTATTTATAGACCTCAAATCTGTACACATTCTCCATCCACCATCCTTCTTTGGACTTAACACTATTGGAACAATGCATGGACTCAAGCTTTCTCTAACCAACCCTTTTCCCATCAAATCCTAGACTTGCTTCTTAACCTCTTCATTCTCCTGTGGCATCAATCTGTATGCTTCTTTGTTTTGAAAATTTTCTCTCGGTATAAGGTCAATGTGATGGATTATACTTCTGATGGGTGGAAAGGAATAAGGTAAATCGTCCACCACTATATAAGCAAAATTATCCAACAGTTCTTGAATTTCCTCTAGTAGATCATCTATTGAAGTACTGGTCAAGATGACTCTAGGTTTTCTTACCACAACAAAATTCATTTCTTCACCTTTCTTGACTTCGTCCAGAAGTTCCTTCCCACTCATGAGAAGTATAGTGTTTCTTGCTTTTTCTTTCGCCTTCTTATCTTCAATCGGAAGCAACATGTGTGTCCATTGATTCTTTTCTAAGGCATAGGTGTTCTTTCTCCCATCATGAATAACATTTCTTTCATATTGCCAAGGCCTCCCCAAAAAAATATGAAAGACATCCATGGGTATAACATCACATAAGATCTCATCTATGTATCCCCCTATCTTAAATTCAGCTAAACATTGTTTAGTGACTGTTACCTGATGTCCTTTTTGCAACCACGAAACCCTGTATGGGCTTGGATGTGCAATTGTCTCCAATTCCATCTTCTCCACCATCTCTATGGATATTATATTATCTGTGCTTCCACTGTCCACTATCACCTTGCATACCTTGTCCTTGGTCTTGCAAGCAGTTCTAAACAAACTGTTCCTCTGCACTAGATTCTCTATCTCCTTCTATGGCTTCAAGAGAATTTTCCTCATCATCAAGGATCTTCCACCTTCTGCATATTCTACCTCAACATTTCTCCTTTGCACTTCTGAAATGTGAGCTTCACCTCCTCCATCCCTTTTTCTATTGGGACATTCAAAATATTTGTGTCAGATCTTTCCACAGACAAAACAATTTACTTCACCTTCTCTACCTCTTCCTCTTCCTCTTGCTTGTGGAAAAGTGTTCTTGTCGACATATTGTCTCCCTCATGAGCTTCCTCCCCTTTGTGGGTGATTATGAGGTTTATTTTCTTCATCCTTGGGCTTCTGTACCCTATCTTGGGCAACGGATTTGCCTCTCCTCTGATTTCTACCTTTTCCCCTTTGACCTTTCTTTCAGGCCAATTTCTCTTCTGCCTTTAGAGAAATTTGATAAGCATCTTCCACATTCCTGATTGTCACCATGATCGTCTCATCTTGAATTTCATATCTCAAGACATTCATGTATCTGAAAAAAAATTCATCATAACTCTCATAATGACCTACTCTAATGTTTATCCTGTAAAAATCCTCTGTGTATTCTTTTACTGTCATCCCCTTCTATATCAAGTTTTGCATTCTTCGAAATAGATTAATTTGGTAATCTCTCATTATAAACTTGGCTTTCATCCATCGTGACCATTCTATCCCAGCTTTTGATTCGTTGTTTTCCTTTGCAATGCCTATCAGCCTGCAATTCATCCCACCACAGTGCTGCATTCCCTTTGAGTCTAATGACAACATGTTTAACCTTCTTATATTTTTTGATATATTCATAATTGAAGTATTTATCCAAAGCTCTAAACCAATCTAGCATCTCTTCAATGTCTAATTTTCATTCATACATCGGGGTATCCATTTCTTCTTTGGCCCCTATTCTTGCAACAACTCTAAATAGATGTTCTTTTGTAGCATATTCAGCTACAACCTCTTCTTCTTCGGGTCTAGATTCATTCTCATTTTCGGATTCATTGACATCTCCAGTATAAGCTGTCTGATTTTGTGTTGTCTCCATAGCTTCTTATCGAGCATGAAGTTCCCTCATTTCCCTTTCCATAGCTGGATCGGGCATAGGGATCTCTTGACAGCTTCTTGGAAGCATTGTTTCAATATATCCACACAGAATTCAAATCACAATTTTCCTCTGTCTTCCCTCTATAGAAAACAATTGTTGTTAGATAAGCTCTGATACCACCTGGAACAACACCCCTACCCTAGCAGGTTATGTGCGACCTCCCGGTATTTGGATTGTTCTTTTTCCTGAGCTGAAATGGCTCCTTGATTCCTAGCTGGAATCTCAAGAACGTATGACCACAGGTCCTTCTTAGAAGTTACGCATGTGTGAACAAGCACTTGGTGTGAACCTCCACTCCACGTGACCAACCAATGTAACCACGAACTTCACTTGAAAAGGTATTTCAGGTTTCGTGACTTCGCAATTTCTATTGTGAGCACGTTTGACTCCTTCGATCCCTGAAAACCCTGAAATGGGATAATAGATCTTTATCTCTTTCCTTTATGCTTCAAGCATGTGATCTCATTCATGTCCTGGGTCCACCTCCAAGCATGTTGGTATTTCATGACTCATGAGTTCATAATGTGACTCTTCACCTGTCTCCCAAAGTCCAAAATAATGACTTCTTCTTCTCAGATCAACGTCCTTGAGCTTCCCATGATCTGACGATCTAGATTTATGTCAAAATTTCATGTGTCACAACTTCCTGTTAGTTATTTCCTCCATGCTCCAACTCTTCAAATGCCAAAACTCTAAAGTCCTAGATAAACAACTCTCATTGATCCTAATATGAAAGTTGCTACCCCCATTGAGCTTGCGAGTGTTGAAAGACACTCAGAATTAAATTACCCACTGATCCACTAGATCCAACGGCCCACGATGAATTGGTAGTTCTCCCTCTAAGAATTTAAACTGTTCATTCAACTTCTCGATGCTCCTGTCCAAATAACTCGACGTCTCCTTCTGAGATTAATTTCTACTACAAGCTCAAGGATTCTAAGGAATCCTGTGCACACTCCTTGCGGCCTTCACTATAATCACTGAATATCTGAGATCTCCAACTCTACGCACTCCTTGCAACAATAGTTCTTCAACCACTTTCTTAGGCTAGAAAAGTCTCAGACTTCAATCGGCTTGCACACACCTTGAACGGCTCTATGCTATACTTGCACTTCTATGAGTATAATAAAAATGGTATCCCTCTTGAGATTTTCTGAGGTAAAACCTAGAATATTGTCAACGCACTCCTTGTGGACCTTCACTACACTCCTTCCAGGAATTCTTAGGAAGAGAAACAATTGAAACTTACACTCTCCCTCTAATGACTTCATACATTCAACATGAAATCATACACATAAAACCATTAAAACAAATGCATAACAAAGAATATAAGAAAACTGTAATCATACCATTCAATAGATGCAAACAATATTCATCACAACACCATGAGATTGAGTCAAAGAATTCTTATATTAACTCAAGTGCTTCTGTACATGGGTGTTATAGCCATAGCTATCTGCTTACACAACTTCTACAATCTTCTTCTCTTCTTTTCTATTCTCTTTCTCTATAGTTTCTAACTTCTATTCTTACAATTACATGTTAGATGAACTATGATATGATATGTAATATCCCTCGGCTGAACCCAAATGTAAATATAATCCAAGTATATTTAAGCTAGTGAGCTATTTAGACATAATTTTTGTAATACACCTTTCATGGCATGGTGCGTGCATATACTGCGCATTAAAGGGATGTAATGTGCACATTTATGAATACCACGCGTAGTAAATAAGGTGTGCACAATCTTAAAGACAAAGGATATAGGGCGCAGTAACTAAGTGCGTGCAATATTAAGGTTAGCGAACCTTTGCATATATAATGTGCATTATAGGCTGGTGAGCCAGTATTGTAAGCCAGAATGCTTATGTCTTGGACTTAGGCTAGCGCACCTAGATGTCAAGGGACAATGCACCTACTTTGTACATGACTCATGATTAATATAAAATACATCACTATGCACAGACCAACCATGATAAAAGATATGGGGGATTGAAATTCACCAGTTAGGGAAAGGGAGGGCCAAAAGTCAAGGGAATATTATATTAATATTTCCCAAAACATAAAGTATGGATAATTTTATCCTAAGTTCTAAAGTTAGGGACAAGTGGAAAAAAGTAACTTCTGATATGACAAGTGTCAAGTTGGGGACATGCATTCATATCATGGGGAAACTTATCCTAGTGGGGGGAAGTTGAGAGGAAGAGAGTGGACGGACAAAGAACAAAGAGGGGGGCCGAATTCAGCAGGCGGACCATCATTTTTGACAGAGAGAGTTCACAGTGATTCCAAAAATACACTCAGTTATCCAATCAATAAATCCATGACCATTCACTCATACATTCTGTTATCCTTGAGACAACCATTCCACTTTTATTAAACCTGTTTCCCCATCCCTTTTGGCTGGTGTACCTAGTTATCTTGGAGCGAGATTGAAGAAGCAGGTTGTCAGACCCGTGAGTAGTTATCTGGGTGAGAGAATTACTGCAATTGAATTTTGTAGGTGCTAAAATGCAACTACAACGCTCAGAGACTTTCGGTCCGACATGATGTTGAAGCCCTGGAAGGGAAGTGGGGCAACCGAGGGACTGTTGAGCAGAGAATGGGCACACTTCCTTGGGTGGGACAGGCATGTGGGGAATGGGAGGTTGTAGGCTGCTAGCTGAGTGAGCACCTAAGATAGAGTCTTTCCTGTTGTCCATGCTCCTTAGCCTCGATAGGAATCCCTTTACCCTGGGTGGAGGTCAGTCCCAGCTCAAGGGTGATTCACTGTTGATAGTGATGACCAGTGTAATCTATGGATAGGAGGTTCGTGGACGGTCTATAAGAAGTTGGTGACAGTATTTTAAAGATAAGTATCAATTGTATGATATATGGATATGTTGTTTTGTTAATTACATGCCCATGTTACAATTTTATCATATATGTGACTATGGATGCTTGTGTGCTTATGGGTAATTTCCTATAAATGATGCATATTGGTAATTACTATTATTTTAATATAAAATTTGTGAGTTATAGAAAGTAATGGTTTGTTTATATTTAGATGTAAAGCTTCCACTAGCATGCTGTATGTATATGTTTTAGTTGCATGTAGTCTAGAGAGTAAATTTAGGTGGCATTGCTTAGTTGACTACTGGGTATGCTACTGTAGGTTCCACAGTATGGGAATGAGAATGTTCCCTAGAGTAGCATGGTCTAGCCTCATGGCTGGAAATGTTACCGACTGACATCAGAGCATGAGTGGTTGTTGTATAGTGGCATACCCCGACCTCAGGTTGGTCGAGGGGGTCATTACATTTTGGTATCAGAGACTCAGTTCAAAACTGAGCTTGGATGGACTAGAAGGGTGCAATCGAAGTGAATATTCACAAAAGTAACTTCTAAGTGACCAAGATTATAGTCATAAAATGTCCTTGGAAAAGGTTGGCGTACTGGCGTGCATGGTAAATTGTGGCACCGCGCGGAATATTATTATGCGTAGATGCACGCGCTGAAAATTAGTCTTGCACGGTAAGCACACACATAGTAAGGTGCACATGGAGTGTGCAAGTATTTCAAAACGTAGAGGAGTTTTATTGGTACGCGCATAAGTACGTGTATAAGTTGTTTCACGACAGTGTATTCAGTAGTGTGCGCATATATTTGAGCATGAAGGAATATGTTAAACTTGACAAGGTGCATGCATAGGATGAAAATTCATGTGGAATATTAGTGCACAGTATACAAACTATGTGTAGTGGATATTGGCACACAATGCCAAAATAGTGCACGTAAGTAGTCGGTACGACAAAGAAGAAATGTACAATAGATGTAGGTGCGTGGAGAAGGGTTTACCTTGTACTATTACTAGGTATGATAATACAAATGAACAGGTCAAGTTAATGCGCGCAAAGTCTCTTGGAAGGCGAGGAGTCTGAGTTTAAATTGCATAATAATAAAAGAAAAATAAACACATAACTGCATTGAAGCATTAATTTCGAATTAATTTCTTTCGATTTAGACAAATGAAAATAAAATATAAGATTACAGGAAAAAATTATTTTAAAAGAAAACAAGAGTCATAACATCACCAGATACAAATTGTAATAAAATAGTCTAAAATCCGTTTCTGTATTTATATAATCATATTAATCACAAAATTACAAAATGGTGATGATAGCAGTTAGCCTGTTGTAAAAAAGGGTCGTTGAAGAATAGGCCTATCATCTCTTGTTCTCTTTAAATCCACTACCAGCTGTTCAACATTCACTGAGACATGCTTATCTTAGTTGAAGACTTACTTTAGCTTAGCAATCTCTGCCTTTAAAGAATATTCTAACCAAACTGGTTGATTTTCTCCAACACTTTCGACTGCTTCAACCGTAGATTCCTCCTTCTTATGCCGCTTACTCCTTTTCTTCTTAGTGGCTGGCCTATTGATGATTAAATCCCTTATAATCAAATTCATCCTAACTTCCAATCGCGAGTCTATAACAGGCTCTGTGTGGAACTTAGTTGCTAGAAGGTGTGCTAGGACCGTTTCCTCCTTATTCGTAGGAAAGCCTACCATGTTGCTCGAATAACTAGTCTCACTCGACTTAGCTTTGTCCATGTATCACAGGTTGAGGATACCAAAATGTGTCTCTATAGAGAGCAGGAAGTTGAGCAACTTGAATATTACTACGGTTATGGATACGCAGATATCTTCATACTTGGGGAGTGGAAATTATAGAAGTCCATTTATGAAGCGTAGACATATTACGTACAAAGAGCGTTGGATTGCCATGCTCACCCAATCCATTTTGAATGATTATATTTTGCGTTCACTACATGGCAGCGTTTAGCTGACGTCACATGGCTATGAAGTACCAAACGAATGAAACATGGTGATCTAACTAGCCGTCAACCGCTCCACGAGTGGTGGATTTGACATGTTGAGACACGTGATATCACGTCTTGGCGAAAGTGGTTTCGACAATACCACCTTCTTATGAAAGTGTATCTTGGAAGACAATGAGTGTCAACGTTCTCAATATTTGGGTCTTATATAGAATTGTCATGGCGATAACACCAAGAAACCAGGAGTGATAATGTTGATGTGTATGTTGAACCGAAATGGTGCATATTCTCATGAATTGTTGATTTGTTAGTCTGATTAGTTTTGATGGCTGCACATTTTGTAGAATTAACAACAACTTGGTCAGGTTAGACCAGTGTAGAGTCCATAGGAATGGAAGGGGCATAGGAGAATTACAGTCATTCAGAGAAGAGTAGAGGGATGGATTTCCATTTGGGCATGGAAGTAACGAACTCCAACGAACATGGAGAATAAAGGAATGAAGATATGAATATGGATGAGACTATTAAGAATTTGAATAAGGATGTACAAATCCATAAAGCTGATAATGAAAAGCTTATGAAAGCCAAAGAGTAGTACGATGACTTCAACATGAAACTATTGGAAGGTTTGAATAAGATAGAGAGGAAATTGGCTAAGTAGAGTGACTCAAGTATATCTGAGAGTCACAAATCTTTAGAAGAGAAGAGAGAAGTAAAAAGTTCTAATAGACATCACCATCATCCCCATAGACATTCCCATAAGAGAGAAGGGAACATCTCAAGTGTATCCCCTTCCAGAAGGTATAGGAGATCTGGGGTGGATGAGCTGCGAGGAGAAATGAAAAAAATCAAACCTCCTACTTTTGATGGTGAGCACAAGAAGGATGAAGATGTCGAAACATGGTTGCTAGGAATGAGGAGGTATTTTCAATTGCATAATTATTCTTCTCATGCTGAAGGTAGAATCACTATTTATCAACTCAAAGGAAAGGCCTCCATGTTGTGGGATCAAATTGTGTAGGTACAACACATTGTAGATAAAAGTGTTACTTGGAGAGAATTCATGAAGTATTTTGAGAAAAATACTTGAACAAGAGATACTATGACAAGAAAATGAAAGAGTTCTTTGAATGCAAGCTTGGAGTTACGTGATGCAGGAGCATCGCCAACATCAAGCGAGCATGGGGCAACCACAACACATTTTGAGCACATGATACATTGTTTAAAAATTATTGAAGATTGGATGTGCCAAACTTAAATGTGATAGTTAAGGAGAGGCATACTAATGGATTGTAATTAGACCTTGAGAGACCCACTCTCATCTGAAGGACTAAGAAAACATTTATGTTAGTAGGTAGCTTTAATGCATAGATTAGACAGTTTAGAATGAGAGAGGGAAAACAGAATATAGACACCCTCATTGTGTATTGTAACATTGTGATGAAGAGTAAGGAGAGCATAGAGGAGGAATAGAGAGAGAGAGAGAGAGAGAGCTGTGTAGCAGACTCCATGTACAGAAGTTCTGAACTAATACGAGAAAGTTGTGATTCAGACTCATGGTGTTCATATATTCTCTGTGTATGCATCTTTGAATGTTATGCTCATGAATGTTTTACTCTTTCTGTTGTACATTTTCTTTTATGCTATGTATGAATGATTTATTGTTGAATGTTTGAAATCTAAGAGAGAGAGAGAGAGAGAGAGTAAGGAGAATGAGTTTCAATTGTTTCTCTATCTGAGCAAGAGTTCCTGCAAGGAGTGCAGTCGAATTTGTCCGCAAGGAGTGTGTTGACAAGGTGTTCAGAGGCTTGTCTCTAAAAGCTCAGACTAGATAGCTTTTATTCTCATTCACACAGAGGTGCAGTCAAGCACAGGAGAGTGCAAGGAGCGCATAGAACAAGGAAAATATCAGAGTTTTGAACCTGAGTAAAGTATTGAGAGAACGTTGTTGTAGAGTTTACACAAGGTCAAAGAGCGTTCAACACTTCAAGTTCTTGAAGGTTTCCGAAAGGAGTGCATGCAAGGGTCTTCTTTAAGACTCGAAGTTGTGAGAAATCTCAGGAAGGATAAATCCTTTGAAACTATTGAAGGCAGTAAAAGGAGTTGGTGCATATTGATTGATTAGAAGGCATCGAAATTTTGTGCCATAGGTGGATAAGTTCGGGGAAGAATCCTTGGTTCACTTCGCAGGAATCGTCAGAGGGAAGGAACAAACGGTCGAAATTCTCTGTAGAGAATTAGCAAAATCCTGTCAGCCGTCTGATCTGAAAAAGAAGCGAGGAGGTTACGACTGGGTTTCCAAGGTGCAATCTTAGAAGATTGTGAACCCTCGGATATTCACTTAGATACCCGTAAACCATCCGATCTGACAGGAGTTTCATGGGGTTTAAAACCTCTCAAGCCAAGCAAAGGTCCCGAAAGGTATCGGGGTATCGAAGTGTCGTATTTCGGAATATCGGAAGTCCTGCAGACATGAGATCAGGTAAACACACAGTGAAAACCTCGAAGCAAATTAGAACCGTCCATCTGTTCGGACATGTGGCAAGAATCGAGAGCCATCGGCATCTCGAAAGTCTAGAGGCCAAGAGTCTGAGACCTTTTGAGTCCCAAAGCAATGAAAGGATTTTAGCTGTGGATCTAAGGAAGGACATGTGTTGTGCGATCATCAAATTCGGAGATCCGGGCACCGGAAGTCACATAAGTGAGTGTTTTTGACTTTGCATTTGGTGAAGTGTGAGGTTTGATCTAATATGTCCATTCATTTGGGACGCATGTCGGAAATCTGAGAAGTCGGGGTTTGGCATTTCACGAATCTTGAAGATAGGAAACACTTACATTTCAGAACTGCGAAGTCGAAAATCTCGATAAGGAGGAAAGCTCCGTTATGGGGTCCAGCTGACGTCATCTCGTCATATCGGGAAATCGGAATTCGAGAGATCAGAAGAATCGAGGGCAAATGCATTTCAGCATTTGAAACCCCAAAATATCGAAAGAAGATAGGACTGCGGTCATATAAAAGGGAGGTTGTATGGACCCAAAAGTCTATCCCAGGGGACTAGCAGAAATTGAAGCATCTCGGGATATCGAAGATTGGGAAATCAAGAAGGAAAAGGGTTGCGACATCAGGGATTGTGAAACCCCTAAGCTCGAAATTTTATTTGTCTATTGTGAATGGAAAAGCGATCGGGCCTAAAGGCTACAATGAGTAGAAAAGACCTGTAGGCCAATTTTAATAGAGATTCCAGTGGAGAATTGAAGGAGCCACTCTGGCTCGATGGAAAAATTAGAACGATCCTTAAGACCGGGAGGTCAGCGCAGAGGCCTTTGCTGAGGCAGAGGGTGCGTCTATGTCAGTTTTGGTATTAGAGCCTAGAAAGGATTCTTTGCTTTCTGTAGTAAGGAAAAGGAAAATTTCATCATGCCGCCTAGAATAAGGAACATGCAAACACCCGATCCACCAGAGGAAAGGGAAATACCAAGAAGAAGAGGTAGGAAAGTGCCTGACCCAACCATGGCAAGGGAAATGTGAGATTTACGTGCCAGACTTGAACACATGGAGACAACACAGAGACACACAGTCGGTATTGGGGATCTTAGTGATTCTGAAAGTGAAGTGGAAGTTTAACATGAAGAAGAATAAGTTGCAGCCGAAGATGCAGCAAAAGAATGTTTGATTAGGGCTATTTAAAGAATGGGTGCTAGGGAAAAAATGGACATTCTAGTTTATGAGGGAAACTTGGATGCTGAAGAGCTTCTAGACTGGATTAGAGCTCTAGACACTTACTTCAACTAAGAAGATTTCGAGGAAGACAAGAAGGTCATACATGCTGTCACGAGACTAAAAGGACATGCAACATTCTGGTGGGATGAACTAAAAGTTAATAGACGCTACAAAGGCAAGCAGAAAATCAAGAGTTGGGATAGAATGATTGCAAAGATGAAGGAAAAATTCATCCCCAGAGATTACCAGATCACTCTGTTCAGGAGGATGCAAAACCTGAGACAGAAGTTGATGACAATGAAAGAATAAATTGAAGAATTCTATAGGCTAAACATCAGGGCAGGTCATCGGGAGAGCGATGATGAAAAAGTTGTCAGATACCTGAATGGCTTGAGATGTGACATTTAGGATGAGATGAGCATGGTAACCATCCGAACGGTGGAAGATTCTTATCAGGTGGCTCTAAAGGCTGAATAGAAGCTGAGCTAAAAACAGGGTCAAAGAGGTCGAGGCAGAAGTCAAGCAAGGGGAAAATCAGTTGTCCCAGATAAAAATCAGAAACCCAAGGAGGAATGGAAGAAACCTCAGGCTCAGATTGAAAGAGTTGGAACCTCACAGTGATGGCAGCACACTGAACAAAGAGGAGATTATGCTGATAATAATATTTTTCCTCGTACTAGAGGTAGAGGAAGAGGAAGAGGTTGAGTAATAAAATGATTCACATGTGGAAATAATGGACACTAATCTTATGAATGTCCAGATAAGAAGAAAGAGAGTGGAGAGACTTACATCATGGAAGCACAAAGGCAAAATGTTGAGGTAGAGGATGATGAAGGCGGAAGATCGCTGATGATGCGAAAATTTCTTTTGACACCAGAGAAGAAGGTGGAGAACCCAGTACAAAGGAACAAACTTTTTCGGACTTCTTGCAAAACCAAGGACAGGGTATGCAAGGTCATTGTGGATAATGGTATCACAGACAATCTCGTTTTAATAGAGATGGTAGAAAATCTGGAGCTGGAGACGATTGAACATCCAAGTCCATATAGAGTTTCATGGCTACAAAAGGGACATCGGGTAAATGTCACTAAACAATGTTTAGTTGAATTTAAGATAGGAGGATATAATGATAAGATACTCTGCGATGTTATTCCTATGGATGTTTGTCATTTATTGCTAGGTAGACCATGGCAATATGACATAAATGTGATTCATGATGGGAGGATGAACACATACACCCTAGAAAAGAATGGGAGAACTCATATGTTACTTTCAATCAAAGATAAGGAAGTGAAACCTGAAGTAAGTAACACTATACTTCTCATGAGTGGGAAAGAACTCCTTAACGAGGTCAAGAAGAAGGAGGAACCACAATTCATTGTAGTCAGGAAACCGATAATTGTTTTGACCTGCACAAGAGTGGACGATTTACCAGAAGAGGTTCAGGAACTATTGGAAGAGTTTGTTGACATAGTAATGGATGAACTACCTCGTTCGTTACCACCAATCAGAAGTGTGAGTCATCATATTGATCTCATACCTGGATCTAGTTTTCCAAACAAGGCTATGTACAGATTGACGCCGCAAGAGAATGAAGAGGTCAAAAGACAAGTCCAAGATTTGTTGGACAAATGGTTGGTTAGAGAAAGCTTGAGCCCATGTGTTGTTCCAACAGTACTCAGTCCAAAGAAAGACGAAGGCTAGAGGATGTGTACTGATTCAAGAGAAATTAACAAGATAACCATCAAGTATTGATTTCCATTGCTAAGGATGGATGATTTGATGGATTGCTTAAGTGGAGCAAAATATTTTTCGAAGATTGATTTGAAAAGTGGATATCACCAGATTCGTATGAGGGAAGGTGATGGATGGAAAACAACCTTCAAGACTAACGAAGGGTTTTATGAATGGATTATTATGCCGTTTGGCTTAACAAATGCGCCAAGTACCCTTATGAGGTTGATGAACGAAGTCCTGAGGGAGTTCATCGGGAAATTTGTCATCGTGTATCTGGATGACATACTGATTTTCAGTAAAACAAAGGCAGAGCATCTGAAACACTTGGCTACTGTGATGAAGATATTATAACAAGAGAAGCTGCCGATAAATGTGAGGAAATCCTCATTCATGAAGACAGATCTCATCTACTTGGGATTTGTTATTTTTGTAGATGAGTTGAGGATGGATCCTGATAAGGTGGAAGTAATCAAGAATTGGCCATCACCGAAGAGTATATTTGAGGTGAGGAGCTTTCACGGATTAGCTAGTTTCTACCAAAAGTTCATCAGGAATTTCAGTGGAATTAGTGCACCGATGATGGATACAGTGAAGAAAATACACAAGTATTTTCATTGGACAGAAAAGGCTGAGAAGAGTTTTAACCTGTTGAAGAGGAAGATCACGAAGCAACCAATTCTGGTGTTACCAGATTTCAAAAAGACATTTTAGGTGAAATGCGATGAAAGTGAATTTGCCATAGGGGCAGTCCTGAGTCAAGAGGATAGGCCGATATCATACTTCAATGAGAAGCTGAATGAAGCAAAGGTGAATTACTCCAAATATGACAAGGAGTTCTATGCTATCATCTAGGCATTGAAGAAATGGAGGCATTACTTGGTTCCCAAAGAGTTTGTCTTATACAGTGACAATCTTGCACTGCAGTTTGTGACTCAACAGGAAAAGTTGAATCAGAGACATGTTAAATGGGTTGAATATATGCAAAATTTCACTTTTGTGATTAAACATATTTCTGGAACTACTAACAAAGTTGTTGATTCTTTGAGTAGGAAGTGTTTGCTATTGCAGGAGTTCAAAGTCAAAACATTGGGTTTTGATGAACTCAGGGACATGTACAAGGATGATCTGGATTTCAAGGAGGCGTATGAAGCAGCTGAGAATTCAATCCTCAGAGACAGAAGACAATGGACATAATACATGGCCCAGGAGGGATTACTATTTAAGGGTAATCAACTTTGTATTCCAAAATGCTCCATGAGGGAGAACCTGCTGAAAGAGAAACATAGTGGTGGATTAGCAGGACACTTTGGTCATGAAAAGACATTTGAAAAATTGAATGAGTCATATTTTTGGCTGGGAATGCAAGAAGATTTCAATAGGTTTGTGGATAGATGCAGAATTTGCTAGAATTCAAAAGGAAAGAGACAGAATGCAGGATTTTATCAACCATTGCCCATACCTAAGAGGCCATGGGATGCAATCAGCATGGATTTTATATTGGGTTTTTCAAGAACCCAAAGATGATTTGACTCAATATTTGTGGTAGTGGATAGATTCTCCAAGATGGCACACTTCATCCCATGTCAAAAAACCAGTGACGCAACCCACATTGCGAATCTGTTTTTCAAAGAAGTCATTCGACTTCATGGCTTACCAAAGAGCATAGTTTCGGATCGAGACACTAAGTTTGTGGGACACTTTTGGAGGACCTTATGGAAGAAGCTGGGAATTAACTTTTTTTTTAGTTCATCTTATCATCCTCATATGGATGGACAAACAAAAGTGGTAAACAGAAGTCTGGGAGGCTTGCTGAGAAGCCTGGTGACAGAACACCACAGCTAGTGGGACAACATATTACCACATGCGAAGTTTGTTTATAATGATTCAATAAATATAAGTACAGGGAAGAGTCCATTTCATATTGTCTATGGCATACAGCCGAGGGGAATTTTTGAACTAAGATATTCAGAACATAATGCGACTAGAAGTGCTAGTGAAGAAGATTTTGCAGAGGCGATGAAGGAACTTCACAGCCAGGTGAAGGAGCGTTTACAGAATTCAAGCCAGGAGTATAAGTGAAGACCAGATCAACGCAGGAGAAAAATTCAGTTTGAGGTTGGTGATTTGATTCTGGCACACTTGAGAAAGGAAAGGTTCTCGAAGGGAACATATAATAAACTGAAGATGAAGAAGATTGGACCATGTAAGATCTTGAAGAAATTTGGGTCAAATGCTTATGAGATTGAATTACCTGATGGGATCGTAATTTCTCCGATTTTCAATCTCTCAGATTTGTACCCATACAAATCCAAGTAAGTAGGAACAAATGATGAACAATCAGAGGTTCAATGGCAAAAGCAAATGCCAGTTGCAAAAAATCCACAGATGGAGTGCATACTAGACAAAAGGGTCGGCAAGAATACCAGACGAAGGGAATACTTTGAATACTTGGTCAAGTGGAAAGGACATCCAGTTGAAGATGCTAGCTGGGAAAATGAAATAGAGATTCAAAAGCATGGGAAGATCGTGCCACATATCATGGATAGGAGCCCATGAAAATTTTCAAGTGAGGGAGTATGATGCAAGAGCATCGCCAATGTCAAGCGAGCGTGGGGCAACCAAAAGACATTTTAAGCACATGATACATTGTTTAAATTTTTTTGAAGATTGGATGCGCCAAAATTAAATGTGATAGTTAAGGAGAGGTGTACTAATAGATTGCAATCATACCTTGAGCAACCCGCTGTCGTCTAAAGGATTAAGAAATCATTTATGTTAGTAGGTAGCTTTAATGCATATATTATATAATTTAGAATGAGAGAGGGAAAACGGAATATAGACACCCTCATTGTGTATTGTAACATTATGATGAAGAGTAAGGAGAGAATAGAGGAGGAACAGAGAGAGAGAGCTGTGTAGTAGACTCCATGTACAAAAGTTCTGAACTAATACGAGAAAGTTGTGATTCAGACTCATGGTGTTCATATATTCTCTGTGTATGCATCTTTGAATGTTATGCTCATGAATGTTTTACTCTCTCTGCTGTACATTTTCTTTCATGCTATGTATGAATGATTTATTGTTGAATGTATGAAATCTAAGAGAGAGAGAGAGAGTAAGGAGAATGAGTTTCAATTGTTTCTCTATCTGAGCAAGAGTTCCTGCAAGGAGTGCATTCAAATTTGTCCCCAAGGAGTGTGTTGACAAGGTGTTCAGAGGGTTGTCTCTAAAATATCAGACTAGATATCTTTTGTTCTCATTCACACAAAGGTGCAGTCAGGCACAAGAGCATGCAAGGAGTGCATAGAACGAGGAAAATCTCAGAGTTTTGAACCTGTGTAAAGTATTGAGAGACTGCCGATGCAGAGTGTACGTAAGGTCGAAGAGCGTTCAACACTTCAAGTGTTTGAAGGTTGCCGCAAGGAGTGCATGCAAGGGTCTTCTTTAAGACTCGAAGTTGTGAGAAATCTCAAGAAGGATAAAGCCTTTGAAACTGTTGAAGGCAGTACAAGGAGTTGGTGCATATTGAGTGATTAGAAGGCATCGAAAGTTTGTTCCATAGGTGGATAAGTCCAGGGAAGAATCCTTGGTTCACTTTGCAGGAATCGTCAGAGGGAAGGAACAGACGGTCGAAATTCTTTGTAGAGAATTAGCGAAATCCTGTTAGCCGTCCGATCTGAAAAAGAAGCGAGGAGGTTACGACTAGGTTGCCAAGGTGCAAGATTAGAAGATTGTGAACCATCGGATCTTCACTTAGATACCCATCAGCCATCTGATCTAACAGGAGTTTCATGGGGTTTAAAACCTCTCAAGCCAAGCGAAGGTCCTGAAAGGTATCGGGGTATCGAAGTGTCAGAGTTTGGAATATCGGAAGTCCTACGGACAAGAGATTGGGTAAATTCATAGTGAAAATGCTGAAGTAGATCAGAACCATCCATCTGTTGGGACATGTGGCATGAATTGAGAGCCATCGACATCTCGTAAGTCTAGAGACCAAGAGTCCGAGACCGTTTGAGTCCCGAAACAATGAAAGGATTTCAGTTGTGGATCTAAGGAAGGACATGTGTCGCGCGATCATCCAATTCGGAGATCCTGGCACCGAAAGTCACATAAGTGAGCATTTTTTACTTTGCATTTGGTGAAGTTTGAGGTTTGATCTGAACCATCCATCCATTTGGGATGTGTGTCAAAAATTCGAGAAGTCAGGGTTCGGCGTTTCACGAATCCTAAAGACAGGAAACACTTACATTTCAGAACTATGAAGTCTGAAATACCAATAAGGAGAAAATATCTGTTATGAGGTCTAGCTGACGTCATCTCGTCATATCGAGAAATCAGAATTCAAGAGATCGGAAGAATCGAGGGCAAATGCATTTCAGCATTTGAAACCCCGAAATCCCGAAAGAAGATAGGACTGTGGTCATATAAAAGGAAGGTCGTATGGACCCAAAAGTCTAGCCCAGGGGACTAGCAGAATTTGAAGCATCTTGGGATATCAGAGATCGGGAAATCGGGAAGGCAAAGAGTTGCGACATCGGGGATTGTGAAACCCCAAAGCCCGAAATTTTAGTTGTTTGTTGTGAACGGAAAAGAGATCGGGCCTAAAGGATGTAAGGAGTAGAAAAGACCCGTGGGTCAATTTTAATAGAGATTCCAATGGAGAATCGAAGGAGCCACTCCTTCTCGAGGGAAAAATTAGAACGATCCTTAAGACCGAGAGGTCAGCGCAGAGCCCTTTACCGAGGCAAAGGGTGCATCTGTGTCATTACGACCATCGATGAATATGAGATAAGGTTTCTAGAACTATTGAAGTATGTCTCTTTCATTAAGGATGAGATAGTCAAGATTCAATAGTACTTAAGTGGATTGCCATCATTCATCAGTGAAAAAATATAGTATGATGATCCCAAGCCATTATTAGAGACAATCAGGAGAGATAAATTCTTATATGATCAACTGAAAGCAAGACCATCTTTCCAAAAGGCTTGGGAAGAATATAAGAAATTGAATATAGATCATAGGAAGAAGGGAGTTAAGCCACCATTCTTCAGAAATAATCCACAATGCCTGAAAACACATAAGGAAAATATAGTGATTGAAACAGGGATTCAAGTGCCAAGACAACCACCTATGCAATGTTGGGGTTGTAAAGGAGACCATAGGTTTAGAGATTGTCCTCATAGAGGCAAAAAATGTAGGGTTTTTCACAATGTACAATGAGATGAGATAGTATAGGACATGGGCAGAAATGTGTCAAGGATTTATGCATCCTTGGACAGCAAGCAAGCAAAGTATCAGTCCCACATGATTGAAGTGGAAGGTATGATCAACAACAAAACTCTTGCTATTTTAATTGATTCAGAAGCTATCCATAGTTATATAGACCCAAATATGGTGGAAAGTTTTCATTTACCAAGAATCAAGCATGAGAAATCTTGGTTGGTGCAACTAGCTACATGAGCTAGAAGAAAAGTTAATGAGATGGTTAAGTCCTGCCTCATAGACATGAATGGACTAAATACCTGGGCATATTTGAACATCTTACCCTTAGGTTCCTATGAATGTTGAATTGGGATGGATTGGTTGGACCCACATCATGCTCTATTGGATTTTCATAAAAAAGCATTCACTTGATTGGACAAAGAAGGGAACCAAAGGAAAGTGCAGGGAATTCCCAGGGCAATAACCGTTAGAGAAATTTCAGCATTACAGCTGAAGAAATGTTATAGAAGAGGATGTCAAATATTTGCAGTTCATATGGAGGAGACACCTAAGGACAAGGTGCCAAATTTGGAGAATTATGCAGTCCTAAAAGAGTTTGAAGATGTATTCAAGGAATTACCAAGACTACCCCCAAGGAGAGACATTGATTTCTCTATAGATTTGATGCCTAGAGTAGCGCCAGTATCAAAGACTCCTTACATGATGAGTACACCAGAATTGAAGGAGTTGCAATTTCATCTTGAAGAACTTCTGAAGAAGGGATATATATGGCCAAGTGTATCACCTTGGGGTGCCCCAATATTATTTGTGAAAAGGAAAGATAGAAAGTTAATATTGTGCATTGACTTCAAACAATTGAATAAAGTGACTGTTAAGAACAAATAATCCTCTACCAAGGATTGATGATCTCTTTGATCAATTGAAGGATGGAAGGATATTTTCAAATATAGATCTCAAATCAAGATACGATCAAGTAAGAATGAAAGAAGAAGATATTAGCAAGACTGCCTTCAGGACAAGGTATGGTCATTATGAGTTCACGGTGGTACCATTTGGATTGTCAAATGCACTAGCTATTTTCATGTGCTTAATGAATGGTGTTTTCCAAGAGTATTTGGACAAGTTTGTCATTGTCTTTTTGAATGACATTCTTATATATTCCAAGTCATAGGAAGAGCATGAACATCATTTGAAGATGGTGTTGCATGTATTAAGGGAGCATCATTTGTATGCCAAATTGAGAAAGTGCTCATTTTATCAGAAACAAATTCATTATTTGGGGCACATCATCTCAGAAGATGGGATAACAGTGGACCCTGAGAAGGTAGAATCCATTAGAGAATGGTCAACACCAAAGAATGTGAAAGAGGTCAAATCTTTCATGGGCCTTGCAGGCTACTAAAGATATTCATTGGAGGATTCTTGAAGATAGCACACCCAATCACTTCCTTGAAAAGGAAAGGTATGACGTTTTAGTGGATGTTGGACTGTGAAAGGAGTTTCCAACATTTGAAATAATTATTGACAAGTTCTCCAATATTAAGGATCGTAGACCCAAATGAAGATTTCATTGTATGCACAGATGTATGTAATGAAGGACTGGGTGGAGTCCTCAGTGAAAATGGATTTGTGATATGTTATGAATCAAGGAAGTTGAAGGAACATGAAAGAAACTATGCCACTCATGATTTGGAGTTGGAATCCATAGTGCATGCCCTAAGGAAATGGAGACACTACCTCATGGGAAAGAGGTTTGAGCTAAGAACATACCACAATGGTTTGAAATATTTATTTGATCAACCAAATATAAATGCTAGACAAAGTAGATGGTTAGAATTTCTAAGTGGATATGACTTTGATATAAAGCATATCAAAGGGAAAGAAAATAAAGTGGTCGGTGCCCTCAACAGGAGGGTGCATGAGCTTCATGCTGTAGCCATCAGCATGTATCAGATTGATGTTAAAAGAACAATTCTAGAGGCTGCAAATGAAGATCTGCAGTACAGAGAATTGATAGTAATGCTACAGCAAGGTAAGACACCCCAGAAGATGGATATTTATAAGTTGGGATTAAATGGAATACTGCTACACAAGAACATAATTTTTATACCAAATGTCTAGGACTTGAAACATATGATTTTGCATGAGATGCATAATGCTCCTTATGCAAGGAACCCTGGATATCATAAAACTATAATAGCAGTCAGGAGCCAATACTTTTGGCCTAGTATGAAGAGAGAAATTGCAGAATACATCACTAGGTGTATGGAGTGCTAGAAATTTGAAACAGAGCACATGCACCCAACAAGATTGTTGCAGCCTTTTCCCATTCCTAAATGGAAGTGGGAAGTGGTGACAATGGATTTTATTATGGGATTGCCCCAAACAGGCATGCTACATGATTCGATTATGGTAGTGGTGGACAATCTCACAAAAGCTGCCCATTTTATTCCACTAAAAACTACTCACAAAAAAGTAGATGTTGTTGATATATTCATGAAGGAAGTGGCACGATTGCACAAAATTCCTAAAATGATCGTGTCTGACAAAAAACCAAAATTCAACTGGAATCTCTAGAAAGGATTGTTCAAAGGGTTCAGAACGAATTTGAACTTTAGTACAACTTATCATCCCGAGTTTGATGGACAGACATAAAGAGTGAATAGGGTTATAGAAGATATGTTGAGAATGTATGTGATGTACAAACCATTGAAGTGGGAAGACTACCTACACTTAGTAGAATTCACTTACAATAATGGGTATCAGGAATCATTCAAAATGATCCCATTTGAAGAACTTTACAACAGAAGGTGCAATACTCCAGTAAGCTGGGATAATCCAGCTGATAGAACAGTAGTCGGGACAGATTTTCTCAAGGAGATGGAGGACCAAATGTTAAAAATTAAGCAGAATTTGAAAGCTACCCAAGACAAACATAAAAGCTATGCTGATAAAAATAGAATCCATAGATAATTCAAAGTGGGTGATCATGTTTTCCTGAAACTGAAAGCTAACATAAGCTCCCTGAAGTTGGGAAGCTGCGCCAAGTTAGTAGCCAGATTTTGTGGAACACTTGAAATCCTAGAGAGAATTGGTCTAGTTGCTTATATGATTGCATTACCTGCATCTATGTATGTTCATAATGTGTTCCATGTATCATTTCTAAAGAAATATATACCCGATGCTAATCATGTTATTGATTGGAATGTTATTCAGGTGGATCAAGAAGGCACTTTCCAAGTGCATCCAGTGCGCATCCTGGATCGAAAAATCAAACAACTCTGGAATCGATCCATAGGGCTTGTAATGCTCCAATGGACCTAGTACGAAACTGAAGATGCTACTTGGCAACATGAGGATGCAATGCGGGTAGAGTACCCACATCTTTTTTTGAAGAATTTTGAGAATTTTGTTGTATATGGGTACATGGTGCACTTAGGAGAGTGCCTAAATAAGGGGAAGGGATTGTAATATCCCTCAACCAAACCCAACTGTAAATATAATCCATGTATATTTAAGCTAGTGAGTTGTTTAGACATCATTTTTGTATTACACCTTTCATGGCATGGTGCGCACATATACTGCACAGTAAAGGGATGTAATGTGCACATTCTAAATACCGCTCACAACCTTAAATATAGAGGATACAACGTGTAGTAACTAAGTGCATGAAATATTAAGGTCAACAAACCTTTGTGTATATAATATGCATTATAGGCTGGTGAGCCAGTATTGTAAGCCAGAATGCTTATGTCTTGGACTTAGGCTAGCACGCCTAGATGTCAAGGGCCAATGCCCCTACTTTGTACATGACTCATGATTAATATAAAATACATCACTGTGCATAGACCAACCAAGATAAAAGAGATGGGGGACTAAACTTCGCTAGTTAGGGAAAGGGAGGGCCAAAAGTCAAGGAAATATTATATTAATATTTCCCAAAACATAAAGTATGGATAATTTTATCCTAAGTTCTAAATTTGGGGACAAGTGGACAAAAGTAACTTCTGATATGACAAGTGTCAAGTTGGGGACATGCATTCATATCATGGGGAAACTTATCTTAGTGGGGGGAATTTGAGAGGAAGAGAGTGGATGAATAGAGAACAGAGAACCGGGGGGGAAACCAACAGGAAGACCATCATTTTTTACAGAGAAAGTTCACAGTGATTCCAAAAACACACTCAGTTATCTAGTTAATGACTCCATGACCATTCACTCATACATTCTGTTATCCTTGAGACAACCATTCCACCTTTCTAAAACCTATTTCCCTGTACCTTTTGGTTGGTGTATTTGTCTAGCTTGGAGCAGGACTGAAGAAGTGGGTTGTCAGGCCCGTGAGCAGTTCTCTAGGTGAGAGAATTGTTGGGGATTGAATTATGTAGGTGTTAAATTGTAGCTACAACACTTGGGGACTTCCAGTCTGGCCTATTGTTGAATCCCTAGAAGGGAAGTGGGGCAGCTGAGGGACTGTTGAGTAGAGAAGGGGCACACTTCCTTGGGTGGGACAAGCATGTGGGGAATGAGAGGCTTTAGGTTGTTAGTTGAGTGAGCACCTGAGATAGAGTCTTTCATGTTGTCCATGAACCTTAGCCTGGATAGGAATCCCTTTACCCTGGGTGGAATTTAGTCCCAGCTCGGGGGTGATTCACTGTTGAGAGTGATGAACAGTGTAATTTATGGTTGGGAGGTTCGTGGATGGTCTGTAAGAAGTTGGTGATATTCTTTTAAAGATAAGTATCAATTGTATGATATATGGATATGTTGTTTTATTATTTACATGCCCATGTTACGATTTTATCATATATGTGACTATGAATGCTTGTGTGCTTATGGGTAATTTCGTATAAATGATGCATATTGGTAATTATTGTTATTTTAATATAAAAGTCGTGAGTTACATAAAGTAATGGTTTGTTTATATTTAGATGTAAAGCTTTCGCTAGCGTGTTATATGTATATGTTTTAGTTGCATGAAGTCTAAAGAGTAAATTTAGGTGGCATTGCTTAGTTCACTACTGGGTATGCTACTGTATGTTCCATAGTATGGGAACGAAAAATGTTCCTTAGAGTAGCATGGTCCAGCCTCATGGCTGTAAATTTTAGCGAATGGCGTCAGAGCATGAGTGGTCTCTCTAGAGTGGCATAACCCAGCCTTAGGTTGGTTGAGGGGGTCATTACACAATACAATACATACAAGGGATATTTCTTGAGTTTTCCCTCCTACTACTCTAGCTATCAAATCGAATTAAAGATTTCATCTACTTTACATTCATTATATTAAATGCCTTCAACTAACAGATGAGGGAAAGTTCTCAAGATATGTGCTAGAATATCCAAAACATAAATGCAAACATATCCCTTCAGATATTACATTAATGCTTCAAACTTTCAAGTTCAAAACATTGTCAAAATGTGCATTGGTGCATGTCTAGTTGTCCTCTTCTTTTGTGCTTGCTTTTTTGGATTTATTAATATGCTCCTGCATCAAATGGCATATTCAAATTATAGAAGGGGAGCACATCAAATTTCATCTTGATTATATAGATTCATCCTCCATGAGTTCTTAATAACTAAAAACTTTTCCATTGAAGCTTCTATTGTCCCCTTCCATGGCTTTAATCATTGACCAATCTATCTAGACTTAGATATAAAAGCTACTCCGCTAAATCAACCATTCAGATTTGAAATATTCTTGCTATATCACCCTTATTTCCAAGAAAACATTGCTTAGTGGCGAAAGGAAGATATAATATATAATGGATACCCCATGTATCTGTTTCAACAACACCTAAAAAATATAAAGCAAAAATTGAATTCATGGAACAAAATAGAGTTTGGTAACATATTCCAGGAAAAATAACTATTGGAACACTAAATGGAACATCTCCAACATAATATAATCTTGCAGGGGCGCACAGAGGAATTCATAGAATAAGAAACCCAACTCATCACTCAAATTACTATTCGATCATAGAGGGAAGAAAAATTATGGAAACTAAAATACAGGAAACAATATATTAAAGCAGGTGAGAAAAACACAAAGTTCTTTGACATGTTCATGCTCCAAAGAAGATATCACAATGGGATCACATCTCTCAAAAATAGAGAAGGAAAAAAAATCCTCAAACATGAAGAAATTCAATCAAAATTGGTTCATTATTACAACACTTTAATGATAGAACCACAACTAGACCACTAGCACATGATTAGAAAAATTACCCAACACATACCAAAAATGGTCACATGAGATCATAATGATATACTTATTTGAGAGATCATGATCCATGAATTAGATAAAGTGGTACTCAACATGCCAAAAGGTAAATCTTTCGGACTTGATGGTGTTTCAATTGACTTCTTTCATGCTTGTCCTATCATTAAGAAGGAAGTTTTGGAGGAGGTCGAAGACTCTTGTAAATTCCTTACCATCCTACCTACTTTAAACTCCACCTTCCTAGATCTCATCCCAAAAGAAGAGAAAGTGGAGGACCCTATCAAATTTCATCCCATCTCTCTCTGCAATATTAATAACAAATTCATTTCTAAAGTCACTTCTAATAGGCTCAAAGCCATGCTTCTATCTATAATATCCCAAGAAAAAATGTGTTATGTGGAAGGAATAAAAATCCTTTATAGCATTATCTTGAATCATGACTTAATCCACTCCCTACAAACTAGAATGAAACCTGACATACTCATAAAATTGGATATGTCAAAATATTTTGATAGCCTTAGATGTGAATTCATAAACAACATCGTCTTTGACTTCAACTTCTCTTCTCCTTGGATAAAATGGATTATGTGTTTAACCACCTAAGAATTTTTTTCCATCGTAATCAATGGCTCTCCTTCATATAACGTTTCCTCGTCATGGGGTATCTGAAAAGAAGACCCAATTCCCCCCTTCCTTTTTATCCTTGTGGTGGAAGGACTAGGACACTCAATTAAAGAAACTACAACAAATAGGAGTTAGTCAAGGATCAACGTCCATGGTAAATAATAATCATCCACTCACCAATAGTTTGTTGATGACACAATTATCATGGGAACCCCTATAGATCGAGAAGAAAAATCCATAAAGAAAGTTCTATCTGACTTCATGGAAGCCTCTAGAACGTCCATAAACAATTGTAAATATCAAACATTATTTTTTAATACTTCTCCTTCTATTCAATATAATATGGCCAAAATTATGGGCTATCAAATCGATAATCTCCACTCAAAATACCTTAGATATCCTATAGTGGCCAACTCTCTAAAGAAGTAATATTGGGAAGATCTCTTATCTCAAATGACCAAGATGCTGGAAAGTTAGTTGTCATTGATGTCAACCCTAGACGTCAACTCTAGAAGAAGTCCAAGTAATGGGATTATTTGAAGAAGTCTCTAAAATGGTCCCCCTAGGGTGTAGCTCTAAACATGGCCCACATGGAAATACACTTTGAATAAGTCTACAAGAATCCTTGGAAATATGGCCAATTGGTTAAGTTGTTAAGAACACCGGATGGTGTGCTCATGGAGCCTGAAGTTGATTGAAGAAGAATACCATGAATGGAATTTAAAATTCATGTAATACATCCATAGATGGATATTCCTTGTCATTATGCTTCCAATGGTAGGTGGAAATCCATGTCGTTCCTCATAGTTGAGAAGTGATTCCCTCTTAGAGATGAAGAATCCCTATAACTAAGGAAAAAAAGTTACAAGTCAACCCCTAAAAGTGTTGCAAACAAGAAGTTACAAGTCATCTCCACTGCAATGAATATTAAAATAAATATTAAGGATATTGTTGTTAAAGTTGGCCCCAATCAAATACTCATTAAAGATTAAATTGAATTTTATTTGGGTCAAGGAAGCCCTAAAAAGATGGTGCCATATCTAGTATAAATAAAGATACTAGGAATTAATTTGTGACATCAAGTCAAGTGATTTTTATCTAAGGTAAATACGGATATTTAAGGAAAATTTCAAATGGAATATGAAGTGAATAAGGGAGAAATTCCAAGGGAAGATAAAGTATTGTGATGATGTGTTCTAAGGTATCTTAATTAAAGGTCATCTCACCATTTTTTCTATAACTTTGTTTTCTATAATGATTCATACAGATAAAATTGGAGGTTGTTGTGAAGACATATCAAGGTACCTGTGGTACAAATTTCAGCTTCTGAGTCATTTTACTTAATTCTTCATAGAGGATCCAAATTATGTGAGACCAATTGCATTGTGAATAATACCATTCGCGTTATGATTTTTGCAGGTTTCAGAATCAGATATCAAATATTTATCAGGTGGCATGTTGTACAAGTTCACTCTCTAGAATAGGCTATAATTCAACAAGGTCTACCATTTTCACTATAACTCCTTTTCAGGGATGATTCAAGGAGTCAAACTTGGAGGAATTTCAAAGACTATATTGAAGAAAATTGAGTACACATTTCATACCTTTATTCATTACATGTAAAAATATCTACTTGTTCGGAGTTAGATCTTGTGACTGATCCAGAAACTAGTCCCAAATAGGTGTTTGAGATTAACTTAAGAAGTAATGTTTTGACACATGTATTTGGCTCATGCTTGAGGTATATTTTGGAAACTTTGGTACATGGTTTGAGGAATGTGTTGGTATATTGTTTGACACATGTCCTTGATGTTTTGGTACATGTTTGAGGCATATATTTGGAAAATTTAAAAGGTATATATTTGGATTCACATATTGATGTTGGAACATGCTTGAGGCATATCTTTGGTACATGGTTTATGGATTTTAAGTTCCATATATCTTGGCACATTATTTGATGCCTATCTTGGTGATATTGAAGAGATCTTGTTGGTGATATTGGCATGTGATCTATGTGAGTGGATCTAGTTTAGTTGTTGTTGATGATGATGTATCGGTATTAGTGATAATGATAGGTTGATGATGATGATGTATCAATATCAATGAAAGTGAGAGGTTGAAGATGATGATGTATCAATATAAATGAAAATGATAGTATTAGGGATAATGACTATATTCATGACAATGATAGTGATAGTATCAGTAACAATGATAGTGACAATGAGAGGTTGAGTCTCCATTTATAATTCAGGGTGGTAGGATGGTACAAGATAGGAGATCGAGGTATCCTTTGGGTTGGAGCCTGTAAATCAAGTGGTTGGAGCCCCCTTCCAGTTGGAGTTAGACAATCTAAGGATTTGTAGCTTCCTTCAGGTTGGAGCTTGTAAACAAGTGGTTGGAGCCTCCTTGCAGTTGGTGCTCAAGAAATTTGGAAGTTGGTGCTTCATATCAATGTAATATTCTAATATATAAGAAAACATTTCATGGTTTTCTCCCATTTGTGTTTCCATGTAAAAATATCTTGTGTATTTTGTATGATGTGATGAATTGTTTATGGTTATATGTTCATGATATGTTAAATGAAATAATAAGTGAATGGTATCATTGCCAATTTAATGTTGTGATTAAAAACGGTAAAATGTGCTCAATATAGATTCACCCCGCCTCTCAGTATTGGTGACTATTCCAAAAATTGGTATCAGAGAAGGTCCTTCAGAAATAGTCTAACCATTGGAAGGTACATCATGGACTACTTAGATAATGAACGCCAGTGTTTGATTTTCAAAACTATGTCTTCTAGAATATAAGGATGAAAGCATTTTTATAGGAACGGGTTTGGCATTTTAAAATCAGTTGTTACATGATACACTACTTCAAATAAACCTTCAAATATTGCATCCAAGAAGGAATTAAGAAGGAACAACAAAATAACAATGGATACTATCTTAGATGCATTACCTAAGTTGGTAAAAGTGAAAGTATGACAATATTATTTAGCCAAATAACTTTGGGATAAGATACATAATCTCTACTCTAAGGAATCTCTTCTTGCAACAACAGAGTTGGATAAAGTTTAAGAATATAAAAAAAAAACAAAAAAAAAAAAAAAAAAAAAAAAAAAAAAAAATTCATCATGTCAGACAAATTCATAAGAAGAATAAGGTGAAGTAGAGATTGAAGCATAACTAGTTAGCACCTTAAATACGATAAAACAAAAAAGGAAGGAAAACAAGTCCCTCAAGGAAGAATTGATCAAGCTAAAGAAATGTTCTAAAGAATTCCAATTGATTATCATATATCTAAAGGTCCAACTGGAAGAAGCGAAAGTGATTGAATAAATTCTCAAAAATCAATTGTAAGAAAATAAAAAGATAAATGAGTGTTTGGAAATTGAAATAGTATCACAAAGAAATGAATCTTAAAAGAGAGAAGAAACTTTTACAAGCCAAATTAAGGAAATATCTGAGGACTTAAACAAGCTTGAAGAAAAATTTAGTCAACAAGAGAGAAGACTTGAAGAAGAAATCATCTCCTTGAAGACCCAATTTGAAGAAGCAAAGAGAATGAAATACTCAATGAATATCTAGATAATGAAGAAAGAATAATATGGTGAGAATCTTGAAGAAGAAGTTGTCACATTAAGGGTTGAAGTTGTCAAGCTCCAAAAGAATGTTGAACAGAGTGACAACTCCACACTGCCAGTAAATAAAGTTGAAGACAAATGTCTCAGGTGGTTGGAAAGGAAGAATGAAAAGAAGGCTAAGAGTTATGTGGAAATCATCATAGGCTTTATCAAGAAGGAAGAATGCAAGCCCTCAAAGGATAACATTCCATAAATGGAGAAGACTCAAGATGAATTTTACGAAAGATATGGATATCCAAAACCAAAGGCTCCAGGGTTTCAACTACGGCTCTGATACCAATTGTAATGGCTCTAAATTAGTTTAAGCAACCATTAAATTAATACACTACAGAAAAATTTAAAAATTACTTAATCTAGCACATTCACTATCTAATATTTCAAGTAATAAAATTTAATAACAATTTAATTCAAAACAATTCATAACTCTAACCAAACGCATTATTAAATGATAATATAAGATATATATATATATATATAAATGCAACAAGAATGGAAAATGTAAATGAAAAATTCACCGAAGTAAAACAATATATTATTTCCATTGTTATACAAAAATTACGGACAGTTTATTTCCAGAGTTATATAAAAAAATTTTTTTTTTTACAAACAGTTTATAGTTTATTACCAAAGTTACATATTTACTCTGCAAAACCGAAAGAGGGATTACTCTTAAGTTACTTGGAATATATGGGAAGTTATTTTTTTTAATTTGCAAATAGATCTTCAAGATGCCATTTCAAAAATCGTCAAAATTGTATGTTTGGATAGTTGGACCTCAATAAAAATTGAAAACAAATGAATCTATATTGAAATTCCAGTTATTCAACAAACCATCTAATATACATTTGAATCTTGATTCAAATTTCCTTGCTAATTTAAAGTCCTAAACGGAATTAGAAGAAAAGAGAGCATCCTATTTTGAACGAATTCTCACAATAGGATAACTTCATAGACCACACAAACTAGCTTTTTATTAATTAGAGATGCCAGAGAATAATTCTGGTACAATTTAAATTAAATATGCCCCAAGAAAYTGAAGGGTACGCARCATGAAAGTCGCTACTCAAGACCAYGTTGACCTAGATAGCTATCAAACTGTAGCTTTTAGATTCAGACATTAAGGCTGGAAGAAGAAGAGGAATAGTAGAAGATGAAGAATGGACACCAATGAATCTCTCGCCTTCCTGGAACATCTTCTATAATGAAAGGATCTCCCCTGAAGACTAAAATTAACTCTTCTATGAATAGTAAAAGAAAAAATGATCACACGTAAGTGTAACACTCCTCCACTGCTAACTATGTATATCGCTCAAGGCTGCGTGGTCACACCCCTATTAATATCTTGGGCTTCTTTCCACCGAGCTACTGTCCCTTCCTTCATCCCCGGAACGGATTGCTTAGCTCGTGTTCTGTGGCGTGATGCTAGGCATGGTTACTGTTTGGCTTTCTTAGCCTGATATGGGAATGAATTTGTATTTGTAATACGGAAAGTAGGAAATCCGCGGAAACCTCTCCATTAATGTTATTCAAACAAATAATATTAATAGAGAATAGGCATTCAGCAACGTGTAACATGCACATACCTGGAATGAGAAAGTGCAAACAAGACTAATTAATAGTAGTTTTGTAGACCTCCAGAAACCACAAGTTGAACTCGATGGAAAGCCATGTGCTGTTGTTGGCCAGAGTGGCCTGATGGCTTTGTACGACAGTCTATTTAGCCAGCTGGATGTTGCTTCATCCCAACTTCTTGTAACTGAAAATGAGTTCAAAGACCCAGAGTTCAGAAGACAATTGACTGATACTGTAACTTCTTGTTGGAGCTCCGGGTAGTTCCAATTTTTTTTAAATGAAAATGAAACCCCAATTAAAACAGTCATACTCCAGTGGCACACTAACCCCATTTCCTTCTGTTGTAAATATATTCCCTTGCGTCCCACCTCAATTTCGAACCCACGACTGGTGTGGTAGTACAGAACCACGGGGAAGAACAAATGACGTCGTTGGGTATTGTTAAAGACTATTCCATTCCACTCCGTTGTCAATACAATTGAAATAAAATTAGAATGAATGATGGCACTCGCACTGAACGTTAATTCAAACATTACATTTCACTGAACATTAATTCAGCCATTACATATGTTCATGAGCTTATTTTTCAGCATACCGGATCAAATATAGAACATGAGCGCCCAGCCTGGGACTCGAACCCACGACCAAAATATGAAGAGTCGATCACCCACCGTGGGACTCGAACCGATGACCCAAAATATAGAATTTTAAACTCTATAATCCATATAATAAAATTCAGGAAAACCTAGCAACTATATCCTCCAGAGATGGATTTTGGCCTATTGAAGGTTATTCTGTCTCATTGTACATCTGACCAGTTGTTATTCATCGAGAATTCAACTGAGAGACTTGAGTCCAGTCACAGATGACCTCTGGCAGAATTTTTATGCACGTAGATTTGGGAAATGAGAAGCACCTGAACCTGTCCCAGCAGGACTCGATCCCTTGTGGCAGAGGCACGAAGCCATCCTTTGCTAAAATGTTTCTGTAAACAGGGCCGACTGAAGGCTCGCCATTCTACACTTCCTTTCCCTCTTCGATCTTCACCACAAAATTCTTAGTCTTCTCCATACTTCAAGAAGCAATTTCTTTCCCTATTCCTTCGCGGTCTGCTGAACACTCTGTATTCCGGACGAAATGAAAACTTCCACCAGTGAGTCGATTGCCTTGAAAGCACGAGGTAGTCAGAGAGAAACACTGGTAGATTGAATCACGCACTGCTCAGCAAGGAGAGAAGTCTAGAAGAGACGAGCACCTAGAGGAAGAGGCACGTGGGCCTCATGCGAGGACCCACGATGTCAATTCCTACACGTAATAAATTGAGGGTTTAATTCTTTTTATTTATTATAATCAATTCCTATATGTAATAAATTAAGGGCTAATTTTTTTTTTTTATTATAATTATTCTAAAATAAGGTTTAAATTTTTTTTTTTTACTATTATTGTATTTAAATTTAAACTAAATTAAGTTAAATTAATTAAAATAATTTAAGTTAAATTAGTTAAATTAAATTAAGTAAAAATAATTAAATTATTAAACTAATTAAGTTAAGTTAAGATTAAGTTAATTAACTAATTAAGTTAAGTTAAAGTTAATTAACTAATTAACTAAGTTAAGTTAAGTTAATTTATTTAGCTTAAAAAAATATTAGTTAGGGCTAAGTATAAATTTTTATGGAGTGTGCGAGGATTGAACCTCGGACCTCCTTCCATCGTGAAAGTCTTTACAAAATCTGCCCTATGAACGCGCCATGCGTTGTTTCTTTTACAATTAATTTAACATTTAAATACTTTAATTGTCTTACCCTAGACCACATGCCAAGCTATCAAGCACCTTTTAGAGCCATATAGGTCACATGCCAAGCTATCAAGCGCCAAAGACGTGAATGGAGGAGCCCACAAAGGGACGTATGTTCTCAACGCGACATCTTAAGAAGAACAATAACGTCGATAGGTACATAGCACGGGTGTGCGCATATCGGCGTAAATTGATAAACATAAGGTCAGGATTCATTTTTAATCAAGTTGTAAGAACAAATTAAAAGGGCTCAGACAAGGACGAGTGGAAACGAGGAGGCAAATGCATTAGGAGCATAAGCCTAGGAAGTCGCGAGTGAAGCGCAAAGCTAGCGTAGCCACAGGGCAAAGAAAACCAATAGTTGTTTTCGTAGGGGCGAAGAAATGAAGCTTAGATGCCTAAACCTAACCCTAACCGAGCCAATCCCCTAATGGAGTAATGTCTGTTTACAGACAAGTAAAGAAAACTTATGCCTAACCCTGTTTCTAGTTTGAGTAGCACCAATTTAAAACATCCTGGAACTCACCCTGACAGCTTTGGTTGATGCAGGTCAAAGCACACAAGATGGTTAGGACTCGAGGGAGTCGAGGAAGGGGAGCGTCATCGCAAGCACCACCAGCGCTGCCACCACCATCGCCCGAACTTGCCCTCATACTGCGCTCATTGGAAGCCATCAACGAGACTTTAAAGGGGCGACAACCGGTAGGAACTGAAGTGGAACCCCCACCATCTGGAACGGGTAATTCAAAAGCGTCAAGGGATTCAGGGGGAGGACCTCCACCTGAAGACATCACGTGAGAGTTGCAAAAGATCAAACTTCCAGAGTTTGCCGGAGGTCGCGCCAGTGAACGTGCGGAAGCATGGTTGGAAGGCATGACCAGGTGTTTTGCCTTAAGGGACTATACGTCCAACTCAAAGGCGAAGATCGCCATTTTTCAGTTAAGGGACAACGCCCTGAACTGGTGGGGTAACCTAGAAAGACAACTGCAACTTACCCCAGACACAGTATCATGGGAACTTTTCGAGGAAAGGTTTAGCAGGAAATATCTACCGGCGTACTATGAGGAACAACAGGTTGGGGCATTTCATGCCTTAATATAGGGAAACAAAACGGTAGAAGAATACGAGATCAGGTTTATGGAACTAGTCAAATATGTGTTGTATATGGATAGTGACCAACGACAGGCATAGCGCTTCATCTATGGATTGAACCCTAGGATAAGAGCTATGGTGAGGATTTGGAAGCTGTCTTCAGTAGCGGAGGTGGTGGAAAGTGCGCGTTACGTGGAAGAACATATGAACTTGAATGAGGGTACAAGACCAAAATTTCCGCATCGCCTAGAATTCGTAGGAAAGGCCCTGAGGACATTTCCTAGGGGAGGGGGCTCAAGGCCACTGCCATATGGTAATATATTCATGCCAAGGACAGTAGCTATAGGGATTTCAATGGCAGCGAGTGCAGCATCTCGTTCATCGCCAACAGTGCAGACAAGACCACGACCATATCAGGGAACAGTGAGCAGGGGCAGGGGTTCCAGGGGAAGGAACTCATTTCAAAGACAAACACATAATAGTGCACAGGTTCAATCAGGTGTTACCTGTTGGGGGTGCAGGGGACCCCATTACCAGCATGAATGCCCGGAGTTACAATCAAGGTTCGTGCACAGAGAAGGAAAGGCGCCGATGGGGAGAGCAAGTAGTAGCCACCATATTCACACAGTAGTTAATAACCACCAGGCCGAACATCAATCCACAGTGGTGGAGTCGTCAGGTACGCTAAATCATATCAATGTTAAGATTTTGTTTGATTCTGGTGCGACAGATAGTTTCATTTCACCATCTGCATTA
>JZKD02S2025536.1:334738-355663 GCA_000966675.3 Picea glauca
GGGGGGGGGGGAGGATTTGAGAAGGGGATTATGTTACGGGAGTTGGGATGAATTTGGGGAGAGCGGAGAATTACCAGAGTGAAACTTTGAGTGGAATTTACAGTGCACCGGGGAATTGCTGGAGGTTTTGGGCTTGGAGGGCTAGGATATCCGTTGATATCCTAGGGCTAGGCGCTACTAGTCGGCAGGGAGGTTGGTTTTGGGTGGTGTCCTAAAGAGAAAGATAAAGGAGCAAGCTAAGTAAGCAAGCGACAGCATCAGGTTCAGGTTAGAGTTATGAATTGTTTTGAATTAAATTGTTATTAAATTTTATTACTTGAAATATTAGATAGTGAATGTGCTAGATTAAGTAATTTTTAAATTTTTCTGTAGTGTATTAATTTAATGGTTACTTAAACTAATTTAGAGCCATTACAATGTCATAATTCATAATGATGATCCTACAACAAAGTAGGATTATGTATTTTTCTAAGATATCCAACTTGGAGACTCCCAGTAAATGATATTGTTGAAGAGGGGGAGTCTAAGAAGTAGATATTATAGATCAGAGAACTATATTTCAGGTTGTCTGAAGTGTTTGTTTACATATTTTGGGAAGGAATATTTTGAATGGTTTGATGACAAAGGTGAAGAATGTCTCATGAAATATCGGTTTATTAAAAAGCAGTTTTCATCCCCATGCAGACCTGCAGAGTTTGATTTGAAGATACAATAGACTAGTAGACATATTTTATTCATCTTGAAAAGTAGGAATATATAATGATCAATTACATCATATTCGAAGACTCTCTTAAAATAATGAAGTGGAAAATTAGTCAGCAATGTGTCTAGTAGTGTAGTAGAGTCATGGACAATTGTTATAGCATATGGAGAGACATGATTTCATGAGATATTTGGTAGGTATAGAAGGCTATACTTGACATGAAAAAGAGAATATTTTTGGATGATTATGTCATTGATTTCAATTCAGTGAATAAGACAATCCATGAAGACTTGAATTCAAGTGATGAAGAAACATTAACATGAAGTCTTTTCATATACGTTAGTAGATTATAGTAACATGAAGCACCAATGCACAAAGAGCACCGAAAGAGAGGAAATAAAATATATAAAGGAAGTCCCAAATTGATCTAAATGACATCTTGCAAAATAAGACAATGAGAGAGAAATCATCAGAGGAAGTTACACTTAATGTGAAAAGGGAACAGAACGAAAAAAAGTAGGACAAAAAGACCAGAGGAGGTATAATTCTAGGGGGAGTTATGTTGGATTACTAAGAGGGGGGTGAATTAGTAATAGAGAAATCTAATCCTTTTTAACCGCATAATGCAAGTGTTATATCAATGTAGCATTATCATACAATATTTACAAAGTAAATAAACAATGTGTTATCACTCCAAGAAACACTTTGTGGTTGCAGACCAAAGGTGCTTGGTAACTTAAGAAATGAATGTTTTTTTTTATTTTGTAAATATGGATCAATGGGATAACTCAATTCATCTTATGACTTTCAGACATAAAAATGATAAACAAATAGACAATGCTCTCCAAGATTGGTTAATCAGTAAAATAGCTTTTAGTGGATGAAGAAAAAAATTGTTCATAAACCAGTGCAAAGAAGGGTCTAATAAACAACTAAAGGAACTGATTATAATGTCATGAACCAAACAATAGGATAACAGTTATTCAAGGTTTGACAACAATATAACAGTGAAGAAGAGATATGGAAAACTGATACCAAAATGGAAAGGAACCTGTGATCTGTATTAACAATGTAAATGTCTGAGTACAAAAAAGGAGTTTTACTGTATCTAGAATCGAACCTCTGTTTGATATCAAAAACAGGAATTTATAGCCTCTTACAAACAGTTATACAGATCCTAAAAACATGGATCTGTATTTAATAAAAACAATTCTATTCTATCTAAACAACTTGAAATTAAAGTCTTCAACAACTAAACTAAATAGTCGATCTGTCTTCAGTCTCCAAAATCACCATCTGCCTCCTTCAGCTCTTAGTATGTGCAATGTGGTGAAAATAGCAGGACACCTGTATGTGACTGTTCAATTTCCCTAATGTTTATGGTCGAGTTTTTAGGAAATGGTTTTGAATGTGTAACCAAAAATCCCTCGAATCCCTGATGTTGAACCTTTTGCATTCGATCTAATAGTCCACTAATACACTGGCATATCTTCAGAACCTGTTTGAAATGAACTATTGTGTTTTCGGCTTCAAAAACTACTTTCCCATCTTTCAACAGCATAAGCATTTGATTTTTTTATGGGTTAGCTGTTGAAAGTTGTCACTTTCCACAGCTAACGGGTAATGAAATAATAGCTTGGCACTATTGAAAGTCCCGATAGCGCACAAAAAGAGTTTTCACCTTCGAAATTGATTTCAAACTAAAATCAATGGGCATCCGATTTCTCACCTTGCATATTGACGGCGACTTGAGCAAGAACCTTCAGGTCTGGATGAGATCTTTGCGTCAATTTTTGTTTCAACCTCCTGATCTACCTTTTGAGTCGTTTAGCAAGCCACCACAAGCTATTGTAGTCTTTGGTGAGCTTTTTCTTCCTCTTCTTCTCTCTAACACTTTCCTTGGCCAATCTCTCAAACGCAACATTTGTCTTGGCAAAATTATCAGATAACTTTTTATACCTATCTTTAATCACCCGCTCCAAGACCTCTTGCTGGGCAATTACTTCCTTGAGATGTTTAATCTTCTAAGACTTATTTGATCTAGGGTTTTTTGATGATTCTCTGATTGAAAGTTTCATAGTTTTGTGCACACTCAGCTGATTGCTCAGAACTCTTAATGACAGGGCATTGATTTTGCTGCTAAGATTCTGAATCTGAATAGGGTAGGTTAAGTATATTCTTTCCTACACTCTACTCTGTTGGATGCCCTATATTCTGCTGTGTAGTCTGTTCTGTGGTCTGCTCAAAATTTAACTTTCTCTTTGACTTGTGAGGCTTCATTCCAGATATTCTGTCCTCTGAAGTTCCTGGTAAGGCCCTTCTTCTTCTTGAGTTGCTCTGAGGAGACAATTGCTTCTTTGAACCTGCCATCTGTTCATTTGCAGTCTGATTCTGGGTTTCAAAACCTTCCCAGAATAGAAAATGCTCCCAGCTCCTCCCTTGTTGTTTCAATTCTTCCAGGATAATCAATTTTATGAGGCCAAGGTGACATAGAGTAGTTTTCATGCTCAAGGGTTGAGCTCTAATCCTCTTGCATACCTTAATCAAACTTTGATACAAGAAATAAGGCAAATTGATAGGGGTCTTGCCCATGAAGTGATCCAGGAGTTTAAAGTGGTACATCATCAATTTATCATATCTTCCCTTTGATGTAATTTACAATTGGATACCTTTGAAAAATTATTTCCATTCTTCATCTAGATATGAAACAAGCATACCTTTTCTCCATGCTTTGTGTGTGTACCCCTCTTTCAAATAGACCCTGAAATCCAAATTTTTAGGAGCGGTGGTTTTAAACCAGCTCTGACCAGTTCTTGGAAATCCTGTAGCTGCGGCAATGACAACCTCATCCACTTTGATTTCCACAGAGCCGATGCACGCTTTATTGCCATCGAAAGTCTTGGCAAAGGCTTCAGCTGTGCCCTGGTGGCACCCAACTTGTAACCTTTCTACGAATTCCATACACCCTTCATTTGAAAAATTCCTCTGGACCTCAGGATGTGATTGTAGAAAGGATAAGTTATCCAGTTCTCGCTTGAGTAGAGTGCCACTGCGTTTTCTCACCATTATTCAGCTCAAAAAACTTGACAATTGTAACCCCTGTAACTGCCAGTCGAGTCGAGGTTCTGCGTCGTTGAAAGCAGTTTGGGCTTCGGCTCTGTTTTGAAACAAATGAACACTTCCACTGCATTCCGGAAGCGATTTGTGATATGAAAACCATTGTTTTATTTGATGTTGTGAGGCCGATGGTACCTCCTCTGTACCTACATCACCAAACATGAACCTACCATCTCGGATGCCATGAGTGTTGTGCGTGAGTTTTGGACCGGATTTGAATTATAGTCATATCCCACTACTGCATTTGGGTCAAATTCCGACGACGCGTTTGACGCAATTGCCACTTTCTATTGTCGAAATACCGACAAACCTCGAACCCCCTCAAACGTCGTTTCACATGACGTCATTTTTCCGACGAACTAATTTTCGTCTATATTGCGACGTTTCAAATGTGGCAAGAGAGACATTGCAAACGTGGCAAGACCGACGTTGCAAACATGGCAAGAGAGACGTTTGAAACATGGCAAGACCAACGTTGTAAACGTCGCAAGACCAACGTTGCAAACGTCGCAAGAGAGACGTTTCAAACGTGGAAAGACCGATGTTTCAAACGTGGCAAGACCGACGTTGCAAACATATTTATATATTTTGTAACGTCGCAATTCTGACGTAAAAAAGTCCTAAGTGACCACTGGTATTTTGACTTGGTGAACATACTAAGGTGACCGTTGGAGGGGAAAACCTAGTTTCGCAAACGTCGCAATTACGACATACATTTTCACAAACATGGAAAGAGAGACGTTCCAGTGGAAAACGTGGCAAGAGCGACGTTAACGTGGCAATTGCAGCATACATCTTCACAAACGTGGCAAGAGAGATGTTCCAGTGGAAAACGTGGCAAGAGCGAAATTAACGTGGCAAGACCGACGTTAACGTGGCAATTGCGACATACATCTTCACAAACATGGAAAGAGTGACGTTCTAGTGGAAAACGTGGCAAGAGCGATGTTCCAGTGGAAAACATGGCAAGAGCGACGTTAACGTGGAAAGACCGACGTTAACGTGGCAATTGCGACATACATCTTCACAAACGTGGCAAGAGAGACGTTCCAGTGGAAAACGTGGCAAGAGAGACGTTCCAGTGGAAAACGTGGAAAGAGCGACGTTAACGTGGCAAGAGAGACGTTATCGGGCAACATGAAATTTTTTTTATATAAATTTCCTCTATTTTGCGACAATATGGACAATTTTGTCCATAACGCCGCAAATAAAACGTCGGAATTTTTACAATATGTAGTAGTGTCCTGACATGCATGATTGAGTTTCTATCATTGCCCACTCCTATTAGCACATGCCTTGGATTTACTCTGACGTGGGGTGATCATATCATCATTACTGTCATACGTGGATATCACGCACGTGATTCCCACTTTCTTGAGAAATGGCCCATGAAAGATGCCTCTGTCAACTGCTCGCTTTCCATTTTCACCAGTGCGCGACTCTGTGAAAAATCCCTGTTAGCTGCGGAAAGTATGCACTTTCAACAATGCACCATTAGTTAAAAAACACTCCTTAGCTGTGGAAAGTATGTATTTTCAACAGCGCGCCATATTAATTGAAATCGCTCCTTAGCTGTGGAAAGCATGTACTTTCCACAGCGCGCCACCCACGAACTGATTATCAGACCTTTTGAGATTCGTCACTTTCAACAGCGCATCGACTGATGAAAAGAGCTCCTTAGCTGTTGAAAGTGGACACTTTCCACAATGCACAATGAACTTTTGGACACACATTAGCTGTGGAAAGTAAAAAATGACAATTTTGAAAAGAAGACTTTACGGTCCAAATTATTTTCTAAGACAAACCAAAATCTAAAATTTTCTCAGCTATAAAAACTCAAAAGTAACTTGAGGATGCTACCAATAGCCATGATATCCACTACAAAACTCAACCAAAAGAACGGTTTCATTTTGGGAGTTAACATTTGGCTCCAACTGGGATGGGCATCTCCCTGTGAGGTGACCAAGAACCTAGCTAGACTCTGTAGCCTTATTGCAATCTGAAAAATAGTTGCTAGTACCATTGGGCATGGAGTTATTTGAATGACAAAAGTAAAGAAAACAGAATTGAAAAAGAGAATATGTACAAGAAGAACCTGGCTTCAAGGAAGCCTTATGAGAAATATATCTTCAGGAAGCACCCGTTGAAAGGGCCCCCTGATACTGGCTTGCCTGAAAGAGTTTGGAGAACGAAGGTGTTGTTCTGCTGCACTTCTGTTATGACAAAAGGACCTGTCCAAAGAGCCTCAAATTTTTTGTGTTTCCCTTTCTCCTGCCTTGCTGCATCCCACTTTAAGACCATATCCCCTGTTTTGAATACATCTGATTTGACTTTCTTGTCGAAATTTTGCTTGATCCTTTCCTGATGTAATTTAGTTTTTTCTAAGAGCTTCTCCCTATCTTGTTGTAGTTCTACCAAATCATGAATCCTCCTAGTCAAATCACTTGGTTCAGCATCAGTTTCTTGTAAGAATTTTTCAACTGGTAATGCAAGTTGAACAGGAGATATGGCCTCAGTACCATATACCAACTTGAAAGGAGATGTACCAATTGATTTCTTACATGTTACCCTGTCTTCCCACAAGGCAAACTTCAGTTTGGAATCCCAACCTCTGCCATTTTGTTCAAGCAGCTTCTTTATGATTCTGACTAAACTTTTGTTTGATGACTCAGCTAAACCATTCCCTTGCGGATAGTAGGTTGTGGGATGTACCAACTGAATTCCCAGCTCTTCACACAATTTCACCAAGTGTTTATCTTTGAATGCAGTAGCATTATCAGTGACCAATATTTTGGGGCAGCCAAATCTGGAAAATATGTTCTCCTGCAGAAAGTTTATGATGACAGTGTGATTGGCGTTTCGGGTGGGAATAGCCTCAATCCACTTTGTAAAGTAATCGGTGGCAACCAGGATCCACCGATGTTGACCACTGGAAGGTGGATGGATCTCACCTATGAAGTCCATGCCCCATTGCTGGAAAGGCCCTGTGACCACTATAGGTTTGAGAGGAAGGGACTTCAGTTGTTTTTTACCTTCAAATCTCTGACATTTGTCACATGTTTTCACAAATTCATACACATCTGAAAATAAGGATGGCCAATAGTAACCCAATCTTAAGATTTTGTGTGCTGTGGTTTTCCAATAGTGATGTCCTCCACATTCACTATTGTAAAGTTCACACATAAATTTAGCTGCCTCCTCTTGATTCACACATCTCAACAACAAACCAATGGGATTCTTCCAGAACAACAAATTATCATTGATGCAGAAATTTATAGCTTTGAGCTTTAAAGCCCTTCTTTGAGTCTTTGTCAAATCCGATGGGACTGATAAAGTCTACAAAAAATGAATGATATGGTGGTACCACTTGCAATCATCTAGATGAGATGAAACCTTCATTCCCTTACCTTCATTGTTCTTAGCAGATGGAACATTTTCTACATCAATACTCATCAGATTTATGTCAAGCAGCTTGCAATTCTCCTCTGCCAGGAGTTTGGCAAGACCCTGGCCTTTAACTAGATTTTCTGGTTTGATTTCAACATCGAACTCAATCAATCTGGCTATCCACTTACTTCTTTTTCCATCGATGTCAGGTTGGACAAGAACATCTTTAACCGAACTAGAGGGTACAAAAGCTATTACCTTTGCCTGAAGAATGTAGACCCTGAAAGATTTTAGTGACTTGACCAGTGCATAAGCTTGTTTTTCCAACAACTCATACTTTACCTCTGCATCCCTCAACACCTTACTAAAGAAGGCAACCGACTGCTCTTGGTCATCAACATTCTTCTGCAAAAGTACTGCTGCGATCGTATCATTGGAAGCAAATGAAAAAATATAAAATACCTTGGAAAAATCAAGGCTGATCAACACAGGAGCTATTGTGATAGCTTCCTTGATGGAATTGAATGAATATCTAGCTACTTTATTCCACTTGATCTTAGAGTCTTTCCTCAACATAGCAGTGATATGCTTTGTGAGTTCAGAAAAATTCACTATGAATCTTCTGACAAAATTAATAGTCCCACGAAAAGACTGAATGTCTTTCTTTGATCTAGGAAGAGATAGATTTTTAATTGCTTCTACCCTCTTTGGATCAATCTTAACCCCATCAGCTGAAACAATATGCCCAAGTAGTTTTCCCTCCTTAAGTGCAAAATTTGTTTTTTTGGGATTAAGAGAGATGCCATACCTTCGACATTTCAGAAAAGTCCTCCTCAAGTGCTGCAAATGGAGTTCGTGGCTACTTGAGAAAACGGTGATATCGTCAAGATAAATTAGGACAAATTTATCCTTCTCCCCAACGAAAGCAATGTCCATTGCTGTTTGGAATGTCGCCCCCACGTTCATCAATCCAAAGGGAATCTTCTCGTACATAAACATGCCCCATGGAGTAGTAAAGGTAGTTTTTTCTTTGTCTTCCGAATGGACAGCAATCTGATTGTATCCGGAAAACCCATCAATAAAGGACATTACCTTCGATCCCGACACCTTCTGCAACATATGCTCCATCTTAGGCAGAGGATAATTGTCTTTCCTAGAGCATTTGTTCAGATTTCTAAAATCAACGTAGAGTCTGATCTCTCCATTCCTCTTCCTGACCGGCACAAGATTAGCAATCCACTCTAAATACCTGAGAGGAATGATAATGCGGGCGTCCAACAGTTTCTTAATTTCTCTCTCCATTGTGGGCAGCAACAAAGGATTGAATGATCTAAGCTTCTGTTTGAATGGTTTGGTGTCTTTATTCAATGGAATTTTATGTTGAATCACCTCTGTATCGAAAGTTTTCAAATCATCATACTGCCAAGCAAAGATATCTGCAAATTCCCTCAGGAATTCTCCATAATCAGCCTTTTGTTTTTCAGACAAATGTGATGCCAAGTTGACATGTTTGGGATCTTGCTCGCTGGCCATATTATACTGAAAAATATCTGACTCTTTCTCCCCGCTTTGCAATTTGACAGCCACATCGTTGTTATCGAACAACCTTCCCAACAGGACCAAGCCTTTAGGAATTCTATTGGTGGACAACTGAACTATCTCATGAGCTACAATTTTGTTCTTGAGCTTTGGCTGCTCAACTTCATTGTCATGTTCGTTCTCTTGATCAATCTACAGATTTGCAAACTCATCTATCACTGCAAGGAATCGGGTGAGTTCAACATCATCCTCAAAAACTTTCCAAAATTTTACATTGTCAAGAAGATAGGGCCTATGTTTAACTTGAATTTCATAAGACAATTTGTGAGGCAAAGGGGGAATAAATGCACAAGCAGACACAGCCAATGAATCAACCAATTCATTCATGGATCTAGGTACAAATGTAATTTTAAAATTTGAAAAATTTTGAATGGCCTCCAACACTTCGTCTCTGTATGCCTTCAGCCTGACATGCTTGGCTTGAAAGGTCTTATTCATTTGCTGAATGATCAAATCTGTGTCTCCAAACACCTGCAATTTTTTAATGCCCTTCTCCTTTGCTATGTTCAGCCCTAAAAGTAATGCTTCATACTCAACAATGTTATTAGTCACTTTAAAATCAAGTTTAAAGGACAGATGAGAAGTTTTCTTTGAGGGAGAAATGAATACCACTCCTGCTCTAGATGATTCCTTAGTACAAGCACCATCAAAGAACATGGTCCAGAGATCATCCTCTGTTGTTTCTGTGGGCTGAAATGTGATCTGATCTATGGGTTTTCTGAGTAGCAATGTATCAGGTAGTGAATCATCAAATTGCAATATACAAGAACCCATATCTGTGTCCACTGCATAGATAGGATGATTGGATGGATTCTTCTCATCACTGATCACATATGCCAATTGTGATTCCCTGTAAAGTCTTCTATTCACCCCTCCGAAAATAGGGATAGTAGCATAAGAGAGATCCATTTGAAGAGTGCCACCTAGCCTCTTCATCCATGATCTAGATAAAAGGCAACTGAATTTTGGAGGTATGTCAGCCACAACTATGTCCATCACCATTGTCTTCATTGATGCTTGGGTCAAGGTTATAGACAAATCCTTAATCATCCCAAGGCATTTGACTTTTTGAGAATCAAAGGAGAAAAGGTCATGATAAGACTTGGTGATCTCCAGCCCAAGCTCATCCATGACAGCCTTTGGCATCAAGTTGTGTGAAGCACCGGAGTCCAGCAAACAATTGTGCAGTGTTTTTTCATGAATATTTAACGAGATGTAGAAAGGGGGACAACTTTCATCTCTGTCTTCTACCATTTGACCTAGAGTGATGGTTGGTTTGTCATCATAAATGTTGAGGATATCAGCAGAATGAGATACTGACTGGGGATCTAAAGTTTTGAGGATATCTTTCTTAAACATCTCATTTTTCATCAGCTCAACAAGAGGGATAGGAATCTTAATCTTTTGTAATTCAGCCTCGAAATTAAAGGAATATGGAGCCTTATTAGCAATTTTATCAGAAATTTTTACCTGACTGGAAGGGGCTTCCTGATTCTTCTGTTGTTCAATAGGAGGCTAACTTTCTGGAGTTTGTTGGTCTACAGGGACAACAGTCTTCTTGGGAAGATCCGGTGCTTTCCCCTTTGAAGACTTTGTTGGCTGATCTTCTGATGCATGGTCTTTTTGGTTGATAGGGGCAGCAGTCTCTGTAGGAGAGGTTGATGCATTTGCTTGAGCAGCATTAGATTTAGATCGAAGGTTGTATCTATTTTTATCCTCTGTTGTGAAGATGCCATCACCAAGGAGATCATCTTCGGTCTGTTGAGTTTTTAATGATTCCTCATAATCTTGTTGTGTTAGATAAGACTTCCCCGTCTCTTCTCCAACACAATGAATGTCGCCTTCCCCATCCTCTTGATCCTCGCCTATGTCTTCATCCATCACTACATTCTGAAGAGGGACTTTTATCCTCTTATCTTCATTAGAATTCCTATCTCTTTGCAGAATCTGAGTTTGTGGATTATTTCTTCTGTAGGGAAAAGCATTTGGGTTTCTGGGGGCAAAAGCATTTGGCTCTTTTGCTCTTGCTGGTGGCTGATTTTGAACTTTTAACTTTGACATTTATGATGTTAGGCTGTCCAAAATTTTAGCCATATTTTCCATTTGACTGTTAGAAGAAGAAGAAGACTCGACAGCAGACTTCTTCTTTTCAGCCCTCCCTTTAAGCTTCTGAGAGGCTGTGATGTTTGATTCAACTTCAAGAGTAGCATCTTGCATTAAAGAAAGCGTGGTTGATCGTCTTTATCTAAGGATAAGACAAAACTCTGCATCAAAGGCCGCAAAGAATGTGATCTTTGTCGATGCATCGCTTGGTTTGATCTCTACAGGGATCTTACCAAACATTTTGTTGAATCTTTTGATAAAATCTGAGACCGATTCTCCATCTCCTCTCTTCAAATTTCCAAAATCAGAAATGTAGTATAACGGATCTCTTCTTTCTCCCCAATGTTTCAAGAATACTTCATCCAATTGTTCAATGCCAGTGATTGAATTTTCCGGTAGCTCTTTGAACCACTTTCGGGCTTGGCCATCCAAACTCTGAATGAAAACTCTAGTCCACACATCTTCTTCTGAAATATTTATGTTTTCTGCATAAGCATAAAATTATTCAATGTGTTCTTCAGCTGTATACTCCCCTGCTCCTGTAAACTTTGGCATATATTTATGGTAGTCACCTGTTGGCATGGCAGACAGGGGGTTTGGAAACACAAGTGGAGCATATATGTTTTCCAAGATTTGTTCCATTCTGGTCAAAGGGGCAGCTATGGCAGTCTTGGTGATTGATACAGACGAGGAACTTGCAGGAGATGATGGGGGAAGTGAGGAGCTCGTAGGAGATGATGGAGGAGATATGTTTCTTGAATTAGAATAGGATGGTTGTCTTACTTCACCCTGAGTAGAGGTTTCGGAAGTAGGTGGAAAATAAGAGGCTTTATAAAACTGACTGAGCAACAAAGCTAGATTTTCTTCTCCTTTAGAGGACAAATCATGGAAAATTTCTTCAAGGACTGGTAGATTAGTGTAAGTGTGTAAAACACCTTTCGAAGGTTTGATAGGTGATGAATCAAAAGAAGATGAAGAGGAATTTTCTTTCTGTTGGGAAGATTCAGTATTTAGTTCTTTTGGATGGGATGAAATGTCAACCTCAAGGACAGAATCAATAATATTAGAAGAAAAAGAAGGTTCTTCTACTTTAGACACTTGAGATGAAATTTTTATATATTGGGAATTTTGGGTTTCAGCAGGGGTTTCAACAAAAGACTTTTTAGATATGAAAGGATGAGTATCAGTTGGAATACCTGAATCAATTGCACTTGCATATCCGGAAGCCTGTCTTTGCAAAGCTTTTCCCTTGCTGATGATTTTTTCTGGATCAGGAACTGATGTCAATGGGCCTTCTGGGTTTTCCCTCGTGTGAGCTCTTTTTGGAGCCACTTCGTTACAATGGAGTCGCCAGATAGAAAATGTACAACCTGATAGTGTCTACTTCTTGTCTATCATCAAGAATTAGATCTATGTCGTCTCCCAGAGAAGCTGAGCTTCGATCTCCTCTCCCCCGACAACGGTGCCAATTTGTTATCACTCCAAGAAACCCTTTGTGGTTGCATACCAAAGGTGCTTGGTAACTTAAGAAATGAATTTTTTTTGTATTTTGTAAATATGGATCAATGGGATAACTCAATTCAACTTATGACTTTCAGACATAAAAATGATAAACAAATAGACAGTGCTCTCCAAGATTGGTTAATTAGTAAAATAGCTTTCAGTGGATAAGAAAAAAAATTGTTCATAAACCAGTGCAAAGCAGGGTCTAATAAACAACTAAAGGAATTGATTATAATGTCATGAACCAAACGATAGGATAACAACTATTCAAGGTTTGACAACAATATAACAGTGAAGAAGAGATATGGAAAACGGATACCAAAATGAAAAGGAACCCGTGATCTGTATTAACAATGTAAATGTATGAGTACAAAAAAGGAGTATTACTGTATCCAGAATCGAACCTCTGTTTGATATCAAAAACAGGCATTTATAGCCTCTTACAAACAGTTATACAAATCCTAAAAACATGGATCTGTATTTAATAAAAACAATTCTATTCTATCTAAACAAATTGAAATTAAAGTCTTCAACAACTAAACTAAATAGTCGATCTGTCTTCAGTCTCCAAAATCGCCATCTGCCTCCTTCAGCTCTTAGTATGTGCAATGTGGTGAAAATAGCAGGACATCTGTATGTGACTATTCAATTTCCCTAATGTTTATGGTCGAGTTTTTAGGAAATGGTTTTGAATGTGTAACCAAAAATCCCTCGAATCCCTGATGTTGAACCTTTTGCATTCAATCTAATAGTCCACTGATACACTGGCATATCTTCAGAAAACCTGTTTGAAATGAACTGTTGTGTTTTCGGCTTCAAAAACTACTTTCCCAGCTTTCAACAACGCAACCGTTTGATTTTTTCACGGGTTAGATGTTGAAAGCTGTCACTTTCCACAGCTAACGGGTAATGAAATAATAGCCTGTCGTTGTTGAAAGTCTCGATAGCACACAAAAATAGTTTTCACCTTCGAAATTGAATTCAAACTAAAATCAATGGGCATCCGATTTCTCACCTTGCATATTGACGGTGACTTGAGCAAGAACCTTCAGGTCTGGATGAGATCTTTGCTTCAATTTTTGTTTCAACCTCTTGATCTGCCTTTTGAGGCATTTAGCAAGCCACCACAAGCTGTTGTAGTCTTTGGTGAGATTTTTCTTCCTCTTCTTCGCTCTAACACTTTCCTTAGCCAATCTTTCAAACGCAGCATTTGTCTTGGTGAAATTATCAGATAACTTTTTATACCTATCTTTAATCACCCGCTCCAAGACCTCTTGCTGGGAAATTACTTCCTTGAGATGTTTAATCTTCTAAGACTTATTTGATCTAGGGTTTTTTGATAATTCTCCCTATTCTATCTAATTGAAAGTTTCATAGTTCTGTGCACACTCAGCTGATTGCTCAGAACTCTTAATGACAGGGCATTGATTTTTCTGCTTAGATTATGAATCTGAATAGGGTAGGTTAAGTATATTCTTGCCTGCACTCTGCTCTATTGGATGCCCTGTATTCTGCTGTGTAGTCTGTTCTATGGTCTGCTCAAAATTTAACTTTCTCTTTGACCTGTGAGGCTTCATTCCAGATATTTTGTCCTCTAAAGGTCCTGGTAAGGCCCTTCTTCTTCTTGAGCTGCTCTGAGGAGACAATTGCTTCTTTGAACCTGCCATCTGTTCATTTGCAGTCTGATTTTGGGTTTTAAAACCTTCCCAGAACAGAAAGTGCTCCCAGCTCCTCCCTTGTTTTTTCAATTCTTCCAGAATAATCAATTTTATGAGGCCAAGGTGACATAGAGTATTTTTCACGCTCAAGGGTTGAGCTCTAATCCTCTTGCATACCTTAATCAAACTTTGATACAAGAAATAAGGCAAATTGATAGGGGTCTTGCCCATGAAGTGATCCAGGAGTTTAAAGTGGTACATCATCAATTTATCATATCTTCCCTCTGATGTAATGTACAATTGGATACCTTTGAACAATTCTTTCCATTCTTCATTTAGATATGAAACAAGCATACCTTTTCTCCATGCTTTGTGTCTATACCCCTCTTTCAAATAGACCCTGAAATCCAATTTTTTAGGAGCGGTGATTTTAAACCAGCTCTGACCAGTTCTTGGCAATCCTGTAGCTGCGGCAATGACAGCCTCATCCACTTTGATTTCCATAGAGCCGATGCGCACTTTATTGCCATCGAAAGTGTTGGCAAAGGCTTCAGCTGTGGCCTGGTGGCACCCAACTTGTAACCTTTCTACGAATTCCATACACCCTACATTTGAAAAATGCCTCTGGACCTCAGGATGTGATTGTAGAAAGGATAAGTTATCTAGTTCTCGCTTGAGTAGAGTGCCACTGCGTTTTCTCACCATTCTTCAGCTCAAAAAACTTGACAATTGTAACCCCTGTAACTACCAGTCGAGCTGAGGTTCTGCGCTGTTGAAAGCAGTTCGGGCTTCGGCTCTGTTTGGAAACAAATAAACACTTCCATAGCATTCTAGAAGTGATTTGTGATATGAAAACCATTGTTTGATTTGATGTTTTCAGGCCAGTGGTACCTCCTCTGTACCTGCATCACCAAACATGAACCTACCATCTCGGATGCCATGAGTGTTGTGCGTGAGTTTTGGACCAGATTTGAATTACAGTCATATCCTGACATGCATGATTGAGTTTCTATCATTGCCCACTCCTATCAGTGCATGCCTTGGATTTACTCTAATGTGGGGTGATCATATCATCATTACTTTCATATGTGGATATCACGCACGTGATTCCCGCTTTCTTGAGCAACGGCCCGTGAAAGACGCCTCTGTCAACTGCTCGCTTGCCATTTTCACCAACCCGCGACTCTGTGAAAAATCCCTGTTAGCTGCGGAAAGTATGCACTTTCAACAACACACCATTAGTTAAAAAACACTCCTTAGCTGTGTAAAGTATGTATTTTCAACAGCACGCCATATTAATTGAAACCGCTCCTTAGATGTGGAAAGCATGTACTTTCCACAGCGCGCCACCCACGAACTGATTATCAGACCTTTTGAGATTGATCACTTTCAATAGCGCATCGACTGATGAAAAGAGCTCTTTAGCTGTTGAAAGTGGACACTTTCCACAATGCACAATGAACTTTTGGACACACGTTAGCTGTGGAAAGTAAAAAATGACAATTTTGAAAAGAAGACTTTATGGTCCAAATTATTTTCTAAGACAAACCAAAATCTAAAATTTTCTCATCTATAAAAAATCAAAAGTAACTTGAGGATGCTACCAATAGCCATGATATCCACTACAAAACTCAACCGAAAGAACGGTTTCATTTTGGTTGTTAACACAATGAACAAATGGAAAATCATACACATACACAGTACACTAGTGTTTTTACGTGGAAACCCAAAGCAAGAGAAAAACACGTAATGTTTTTTCTTATATGTATTGAAGAATTAAATTCATTGGAAGCACAATTTTCCTTCGTTTTCCAGCTGCATCTAGAAGGAGGCTCCAACCCCCTAGTTTCTCAGGATACAAATTGAGGGAATATCCAACTCCCCAATTCTTTGGCTACAACTAGAAGGAGGCTATAACCCTTTATGTTCTCTAACTACAACCAGAAGGTTGCTACAACCACCTATCCTTGCCCCATCCAATGGCCCTGATGTATAACTAGAATGATGGAACCATTTCCACACTATCACTGTGAGATATAATTTTGTAAACCTGTACCAAACAACATGTACCAATAACCTGCACCATGTATCAATCATGCACCAACATGTACCTCAACCTGTAATCAAATTGTACCATAAAAAAGTGCATCAACCATGCACCAACCTATAAAAAACAACCTGTAATCAACTTGTACCATAAAAAAGTGCATCAACCATGCACCAAACTGTACCTCAACCTACAAACTTTCCTTAAATTTAACAACAAGAGACTAACATTTTCATCAAACTTTACTTTAGTCTCACATGAATATTTTTGGATTAGTCAACAACCCAAACTTGAAATAATCATAACTGTGTACCTGTAATGAATAATATCTGAAAATAATACACAATGTTATTCATTGTGGTTTGTGCAATTCCTCCAGGTGTCACTACTTGGAACCTCTCAGAAAAGAAGTTATAGCAAAAATGGCATACCTTTTTGAATTCTCTCTTGTTCTAGAGAATGAACTTGTAGAGCATGCCCCACACGAAATATTTTTTGTATGGATCCAACACATTTGATCTTACTGAATTTGGATATGTTATGAAAACATTATGATGTTTTTACCTGAAACACATGTTTTAGACTAGTTTCAGGACTAGCCACAAACCCTATTTTCCATGGAGTGTAACTCCAAAAATACAATGAGACACAAGATTAAATTCATACCAAAGATACTTGGATATGTTTCCTCAATGGCCTCCCAATTTCACAATATGAAACACTCTAGAAAAAAATGTTATTGCGAAAATGGTGAGATGACCTATAAATAACATACCTTAGAAAGCATCATTAAAAGAATTTATCCTCCCTTGAATTTCGGCCTTATTTACTTCACCTTCCCTATGAAATTTGGCTTACATATCCTTTGGTTACCTTAGACACCTGTAGATATTCAATATCCTCAAGTGTGATTAAAATCAGAGAGTCTTACCTCTTATTTATACTTTCATGTAGCTTCCTCAAGGGGTTAGCTTTTAACAATCTTAACCCAATTTCCTTATTTTAGGGCTAACCCACTTCTAACAACTTTCCATAGTTAGAAATTTATCCATTTACTTTATTATTTAAATAATCCTCCTTGACATTGTCACTTCACTTTATTATTTAAATAATCCTCTTTGACTTTGTCACTTCACTTTATTATTTAAATAATACTCTTTGGCTTTGTCACTTCACTTTATTATTTAAATAATCCTCTTTCACTTTGCCACTTCACTTTATTATTTTAATAATCTTTTTTTACTTTGGGACTTCACTTTATTATTTAAATAATTTCTTCTTTGAAAGAACTTTGACTTCTTTGCCCTTTTGGGGCTTCAAGCCAACATAAGAGGGTCCTCCAAATTCGTAAGGCCATAACTCTCAAACCGTGAGGAGTTATGTAACATTTCACATACCATAAAAAATGGCATGACATGTACTATCCATATACGATAGTCTTACCTACAAATATATCAAAAATCATACCATTATACATAAAACAAAATTGGTTCCATTACCCAAACCTTTGTGCTACCAGAATCCGCTATTGGAATTTATTCAAGGGTTGACATCAATGACAACCAACAATACATACCAACTATCCATCAACCTAAGCCAACTATATGGCAATATCCCACTTTGGCATTGATGAAAAAACCAACATTGGTGGAAAAAATTAGTCATGATAACATTCATTCTTATACTTCTCATCAATGTTTCTATCGCTCCCCATTTGACATCAATGGAAAAGGGTATCTCCCTTTGGGGTTGCTCCCCCTAACTGAAATGTCCTTGGGGCTACTCCCTCTGTCTACATGTCATTGATTTTTCTTTTTGTTTGTAATTCTCTGATTACTCTCTCTCCCTTCATATCAATAATATCTCCCCCTTTGACAAAGGGTATTACTATGAAGTTATATCGCTCATTCTTCCCTTGTGACAATCTCTCCCCTTGGAAACATGCCTCTATGCTTTCTCTCCAATCATTTAACTTTTCATATGATAAATATCTCCCCCTTTGTAATCAATGGAAAATGTATCTTCCCATTCGGCTCTGCTCCCCTTAACATGACTCTTCCTTATCTCCCAACATGAACCGTCCTCTTTATGGTTCTTTCTCGTGTACATCTAAGACATATAAGATAAGCATTAAAAAACATTATTTTTGGAGTAGAAATAACTCCAAGTCTCTAGCAAAGATAATCAAAGGATTCTTGTGGAAGCGGTTTTGAAAATATGTCTTCCACTTTTTCTTTTGTGCCCACATATTCAACTGTGATGTTCTTTTCTACAACTTGTTCCCATAGAAAGTGATACATGATTGGAATGTGCTTCGTATTGGAGTGCATCACCGGGTTTTTTGAGATACTAACTGCACTTTTATTATCAAAATAGATTGGAATGGGCTCATCATACTCAACTCTTATATCTGTCAGAGATTGTTTCATCCATAGAACTTGTGTACAACATGTTATTCCTGCAATATACTCTACCTCGGTTGTAGATAAATATACTGATGATTGTTTATTTCTTATCCATGATACTAAAAACTCACCCAAGTAGAACACTACTCCACTGGTGCTTCATCGGTCATCAATGCAACCTGCCCAATATGCATCTGTGTAGGAAATAAGTGATAGATCCTTTCCTTTTGGATACCATAATCCAAACTCTTTTGTTCCTTTGAGATATCTGAAAATCCTCTTCACTGCTAATACATGTGATTCCTTTGGTGTTGCTTGAAATCATGCCACCTGTCCAACTACCTGCATTACATTTGGTTTGGATTTTTTCAGATATAGTTAGCTACTAATCATTGACCTATATTGCCTCTGATCTATAGACTTTGAGTCATCATCTTTGCTAAACTTGCAACTAGTTTGCATGGGAGTGATAATTGGTTTATATTCTTCCATTCCAAACCTCTTAGCATTTCTTTGATATACTTGGTTTGAGAAATAAAAATTCCTTGTTTTCTTTGACGTATCTAAAGACCCAGAAAGAAGGATAGTTCTCCAAATAATGAAATTTCAAATTCATTCTGCATGTCCTTTTAAAATTTCTGTCTTAACCTATCATCATTACTTCCAAAAATAATATCACCAACATAAAATTCAATTAATAAAATACTATCTTGAGTTACCTTGATATAGAAGTTGATGTCTGCACTTCCTTTTCTGATCCCTGCCTACTGTAGATATTTATCCAATCTAGAGTACCTTGCTCTAGGAGCCTGTTTTAGACCATACAAGGCCTTATTTAATTTAAACACATAATATACATTCTCTGACAACTAAAATCCTTCTGGTTGTTCAATGTAGACTTCTTCGTCAAGTTCCCCATTTAGAAAAAATGATTTTACATCCATTTGATACACTTTAATATTTTTTGGAGCATGCATAAGCTAAAAGCAATCGGATTGCTTCCATTATGGAAATTGGGGAAACTATCTCTTCAAAGTCAATTCCTTCAACCTGTGCATATCATTTACATACAAATCTAGTTGTGTTCCTTGTAACCTTTCCATCCTCATTCAATTTATTCTTGTATACCCACTTTGTGCTGATCACTTTCTTATCCTTTGGTCTTGGAACCAATTCCCAAGTGTTATTTTTCTCTATTTGATCCAATTCTTCATCCATGGTCTTATTCCAAAACTAATCCTTGCTGGCCTCTTCAAAACATGTTTGTTCAATCGTATATGGGAGTGCTAGGCACTAGTACATATTGTAAAAATTCTGACGTTTTATTTGCGGCGTTATGGACAAAATTGTCCATATTGTCGCAAAATAGAGGAAATTTATAAAAAAAATAAATCATGTTGCCCGATAACGTCGCTCTTGCCACATTGACGTCTCTCTTGCCACGTTAATGTCAGTCTTGCCATGTTAACGTTGGTCTTGCCACGTTAACGTTGCTCTTGCCACGTTTTCCACTGGAACATCTCTCTTGCCACATTTTCCACTGGAACGTCTCTCTTTCCACGTTTGTGAAGATGTATGTCTCTCTTGCCACGTTAACGTCGGTCTTGCCACGTTAATGTCGTTCTTGCCACGTTTTCCACTGGAACGTCGCCCTTGCCACGTTTTCCACATGGAACGTCTCTCTTGCCATGTTTGTGAAAAGGTATGTCACAATTGTGACATTTTGGAAACTAGGTTTTCCCCTCCAATGGTCACCTTAATATGTTCACCAAGTCAAAATACCAACGATCACTTAGGACTTTTTTACGTCGGAATTGCGACGTTACGAAATCTATAAATATGTTGCATTTGATGGATGTTGCGACAAGTTTTCTATAATAATGACTCTTCTTACTTCTTGAAGAAGAAGTAATGAGTAAACTGGAGTGCCAACAGTGCAGTAAAGAGGATGCTCCAGTGATCTTTTAACAGAGGGAATCTTGCATCTTCACATGAGATATCATCAAGACAAGATGGTAGAGGAAAAGTATCAATGCCATTATTCAATTCAAGATCAACATCACACACCATGTCTTGAGAAAAGCTAGGGTTTGCAATGAAAAGCATAAGGTATATGTTGCAACCATTATCTATGCATGAGACTTCTTCTGATGACCATTTTTCTAGAAAAAGGGAAGATACCATGCCCATTGGTCACTCTTCATCATTAGAAATATCTTCCACCCTTAAAATAGACATGGATTAGGGATTAGGGTTTAAGTGTTTAAGGGTCGATGGCTAAGGGGTTGAGGAATTTAGGGATTTTGTGTTAAGAGATTAGTGATTAACTAAGGTTGAGGGATTAAGGGTTTATGTAAGGGTTTAGGGTTTGGCTTGCTAGGTTTAGGGTTTATGTAATCTACA
>JZKD02S2025536.1:369597-392689 GCA_000966675.3 Picea glauca
TTGATTGCAACTTTTGCCAAAACCCTTAAAACAGTGGATTGATGGATTGATTGCAACTTTTGCTGTATCTAATGGATACATAAACTAAGAGGATAAATTGTTAATAAAAAAATCCCATTTTCTTAAATATAGACCGATGATATAGATTTAAATATTGATATGGCTAGTATCTTAGCAAAGGTTAATGTACCTGTCCCTCTTAGTACTGATATTGTATTTTTTTTTAAATACCTACAAGAAGGTCGCTATTGCGACATCTTGGAGTGTCTCTCCCATAGAAACCACGTCAGAGATGATACCTCTTAACGTCGCTCTTCCCACGTTTTAGACGTCTCTCTTGCCACCTTAAGAACGTATCTTTTGCCACCTTTGAAACGTCTCTCTTGCCACGTCTGAAACGTCTCACTTGCCATGTTTGCAATGTCTCACTTGACACGTTTGCAACGTCTCACTTGCCACGTTTGAAGCGTCGGTCTTGCCATGTATGAAACGTCTCACTTTCCACGTTTGCAATGTCTTACTTGCCACGTTTGCAACGTCTCACTTTCCACGTGTGAAACGTCGGTCTTGCCACGTTTGCAATGTCTCACTTGCCATGTTTGAAACGTCGGTCTTGCCATGTTTGCAACGTCTCACTTGCCACATTTGAAATGTCGGTCTTGCCATGTTTGAAATGTCGGTCTTTCCACATTTGAAACATCTCAATATAGACGAAAACTAGGTCGTCGGAAACCAACGTCATGTGAAACGACGTTTGAGGGGGTCTGAGGTTTGTCGGTCTTCCGACAATAGAAAGTGGTAATTGCATCGAACGCGCCGTCGAAATTTGACCCAAATGCAGTAGTGAGGTGCATTTGTTCTAGTGAATGGATTCTTCTTCTAGTCTCAACTCTTGCATATTTGTTTCTGATAATATGATCTAAAGGATGAATCTTCTGTACTTGTCTTCTAGGTGTCTTTGGAGGCACATTTTGAACTTCCTCTTATGATTCTGTCAGATCCTCTTCATCTTCCCCCTCTAGATATTTTTCATCTTCTGGTTCTTCTTTGTAAAGTTGTTCCATTGATTCATTTTCTTCTTCCTTTAATTCTTGTCTACATGTTTCATCAATTGTTGTGTTGATGCTTTCCACAAATTTGTTCAATCTCAGGTTGTAACACTTCTATGCTTTCCTTATACTTGAGTAACCAACAATTACTCCTTTGTCAACATGAGAGTAAAAATTTCCCATTCTTCCATCTTCTCTTTTGATGTTTTGTTGTAGCATTTGCTTCCAAAAACTATGAAGTTCCTCACATTTGCTGGTCTTCCTTTCCATAGCTCGTAGGGATTTTTGTAAGTGTTGTTTCTAGGAATTACTCTATTTTGAATGGGAAATGTTGTATGAATTTCCTGTGTCATATATCTGTCAATTTGGAATCCATTATCATTGTTTGGGCCATTTCCTGTATTGTCTTGTTCTTTCTTTCAACAACTCTATTTTGTTGAGGTGTCCTAGCAACAAAGAATTGCCTTTTTATTCCATGTCTGCTGCAATAATCCATAAATTCCTTTGAAGTGAACTCTCCTTCATTATTAGATCTCAAGCATTTGATTTTTGAATCCATTTCATTTTCAACCATTACCTTGTAGACCTTGAAGTTTTCAAAAGCTTCTGAATTATTCCTCAGAAAGAAAACTGCAATCATTCTTGTCTAATCATCAACTAATAACATAAAGTATTTCTCACATTTTAAATCTTTTTTTGTAGTTGGTCCAACTAGATCAGTATGCACAATTTAGAGTGGTCTTATCATTGAATATTATTTTGATTTAAACATGGTCTTTGTTTTCTTTCCTTGTCGACAATGCTTGCATAAAGTGTTGGTTGGTTTCGTGATCTGTGGAATTTCTCTAACTACTTCCCTTTTGTTTACTTTGACAAGTTATCAAAATGTATGTGACCCATTCTTTGCTGCTATAGCCAACTTTCATATTCCTAGGAAACACTTTTCATTTCCAATTTCACTTAATACATATATGTTGCTTGAAGTTCTTGCATCTGTTGCAATCAATTTTCCTAAACCTTATTTTCTTATCTTAGACTTTTGTGAATTGAAAATAACTTTATGACCTTGGTTACACATTTGACTCACACTTAAAAGATTATGTTTCATATCTTCTACTAGTAGAACATTTTCTGCCTTGGTATTCTTGTTCCCAATTTTGACTGTTCCTTTTCCAATGATTTTAGTTGAATCATCCTTTTAGAAGGAGATTGATCCATATCTTTCCTTTATTAATGTAAGAAACATGTCTCTATCACCTTTCATTTGTTTTTAGCAACCACTCTCAACATACCAACCAAGTTTCTTCTTCTTAGATTGTAGAGCGAGTGTGCATTCTTCATTGCTATATTGATTATGCTTTCTTATCCATGTCCTTTTTTGAGGTTCATGTCTATGATTGTTGCTATTCTATTGTGATTCTCTAGGAGGGACTATCATTCTGCAATCATTGTCCATGTGTCCAAAGTTGCTACATTTGTAGCATTCCACTTCAGTGCTCAAAGATTCAAACATGTTGTAACTTCTTCTTTGTGTTTCACTTGGCCTTCTTGGATAACCCTTTTGTGTATGACTTTCAAATTTGATTATGTTTATGTTGTTAGCTCTACAATTCACAAATTTATGTCCAAATTTATTACATTCATAACATAAACCAAAAAATATAGTTTGATACCTCGGAGTTGAAAATATTCTAAAAGGAGGTACTCTTATGAATCCTTCTTTTTCCTGAGGCCTATTTGTTTCTGTCGGTCGTTGATTCTAAAATATGCATCTTATTGGTGGAGGAGTGTCCCTGTAATTTTCTTGGTATACCTTCCTATCCCTTTTGATTCTTTCTGCATAGATTTTTGGATATGTTTCTTATTCTGTTGTTTTGGTTCTTGATCCCTATTCTGTCTGATTGTATCCAAGTCCGGACTTGTCATGATGAGGTTTTTGGCTGATCATAATGTCATTCAAAACTTTTTAGTTGTGCATATTTTTCTTTTGAATATCCTTTCTTAATGTGACAATTTATGCTTCCAAATTTCCAATGATCCTGTCTCTTCCTTCTAGTTGTTCTTTGAGTGCTTCTTCAATTTGAACTCTCAAATTCGTTATCATTTGTTCTAGTTTCTGAGTGTCTTTTTTCTTGTCTAGTTATGCTTGTAGTTTCTTGTTTTTCTTCTTTTCTCTTATGATAACTTCTATGGAACAAAACAATTAGTCTTGGTAGTCAACTTCTGCCTCTTCATATTCTTCTTCAGATTATTCTTTATTCAATTCTTCTGCTACCATGAATAAAACTCTTTCTGTCTCACTATAACTAACTTCATCTTCAATTGATGATGATATGTCTTCTTTGGTGCATAAGCGTTTCTTGAAAACTTTTTGTGGATATTATTCCTTTATATGTTTGTTTTCTATTTGAGTAACCTTCATCATTTCTCTTTTTATTATGAGGAAATTTGTTAGAAAAATGACAAATACCATCACAATTAAAAAAAATCAAAGGAATCTTACCTCTATACCTACCATTGGTTCCCTTGTTCAATCTTCTGACAAAGTTGACCACTTCTTCATCATCTTCTAAGATGTCACTGTTGATTCTATGTTCTTTTTCTTTGACCTTTTGGATTCTTTGAAGGATGCTTCTTTTATATCTGTATGTTCATGTTTAGTTCTCATTTCATATGCTATGAAGATTCCATGTAGTTCTTCCATGCTTATTGAGTTTAGATATGCTCTTTATTCTAGTGTTGATATGTTAGGGTAAAATCTCATAGGAAGAGATCTTAGTACCTTTTGAACAATTACAATTCTTTGATTTCTTCTCCCAATCCCAAGATTGCATTTACTGTTTCATCAACTCGTAACAAGCAAGTTGCAATGTTCTCATATTCTTTCATCTTTAGTTTTTCGAATTGACCTATGTAAGTTTGAAGCTTTGTTGCTTTGACTTTTGAATATCCTTCATAAATATTTTGAAGTTTGTCCCAAATCTCGTTAGCGGATTTACAATGTGCAACTTTGGTGAATACGAATTCTCCAAGACCATTCAGAAGTGCATTTGTGGATTTGAAATTATTTTGATCGATTTTCATAGTTTTTTTCATTTGTTGGAGGAACTGTTGGTGCTGTGTATCCATCTACAATTGATTGCCAAATTTTAAATCCCTGTGCCTATATATATGTATTTTTTTATTTTTTTTCTAGCTTGTCCGTGACCTATAGGACTAGCATGTGGCTTGAGAAACCATGACTCAGGGGCATCTAAGCCATCAAAATCACTCGGGGATCGCACTCGGCCTGAGCCACACCAACCCTTAGCATGGATGGATTTTTTGTCCCCACAGGTTTCAAACCAGTGGCTTTAACATCATGGAGTTCCTTAACAACACACTCCATCATCAATTGTCCTACACCTCGGGGATGCCTACATATATGTGTTCATCCTTATGCTCCAAAAGGCATACCTTTTTCCATCAAACTGTGGTATTCCATTTTTATACATGTTGTTTCTCCCCATGATCTACCTTTCAGTGGTTAAATTGATTTCTAAACAAACTTGTTCTGATACCAATTGTTGGATTACTAAGAGGGGGCGTGAATTAGTAATAGAGAAATCTAATCCTTTTTAACCATATAATGCAAGTGTTGTATCAATGAACAAATGAACAAGTGTTGTCCATTTCCTCTAGGTGTCACTACTGTTGGAGTTACTTTACACACACCTAAGATTTATTTTTCCTAAGGTTTTTCCTTGTTTATTATTCATAATTAGTCATTATCCAATCTCCTATAATTTAGGGGAGAATATTCCACCTTGAGAGTATTCTCTTTCAGTTGACACTTCAGTTTGACTAGTTGAGTTGAGTTTAGATGTTGCATTGGAATCATCACCATGATAATTCGAACTTTCCTTGGGATCATCACCAAACTAGCTCATTAGCCTTGATTCCCTAAGTTAACTCCTCACTACTCTCTGTTCAGTCAGTTAACTGAAGACTAGTTGACTAGTTAACTCAACTAGGTGGCAGTTCACTCCCGTAACTGCCTAAGAGACTAGACTAGGTGGTAGTTCACTCTTGTAATTGTTGGTGTGTGTTTAGATAACTCTAGACCACCACTATAGTGCATTGCTTCACCTCCAGTGAAAATTCATTGAGCTATATAGAGTATATCATGTGTAAACTATTCATTTTTCATAACGGTTAATGAGAATTCTTCTATTCTTTCTCTCCTTCTTCTTGTTTCTCCAATTCCCTCTACAAATGTGTGTATTATTGTTTAGCTAGATATATTCTATGTATTTTCAACAAATTTACATGGTATTAGAGATGATGGACTACTAAGAAAAAGCTACACAACATTTTTTTGCAAGTACAAAAGGTTGAAGACAACAAAAAGATGGAATTCCAAAAAGAATTCATTCTTACACCTTACAACTTTTTTTCATGGAAGGAGAAAATATCCATACATCTCTAATCCATAGGGTTGTATAGGTTAACCATGAATACATATACAAAGCTGACATCTTCCATAGAAAAATTCAAGTACTTAAATCACATGGATGAGGCACTCGGAACAATTTGCAATATTATTTCTCCCGATCTCCTTTTTCATATATACTTGTGTAATACTCCCAATGAAGCCTGGGATATCTTGGAAGGGATATTTTGAAAATAGGATGAGATGAGGAGACACATGCTGGAGGTGGAACTGCTTACATTGGATCCAAAAAGATTCTAGAATATCCAAGTTTTATTTACAAAATTCAAGGATTTATTGTCGCAAATAAAATCTTGTGGGGTTGACAAATCAAAGGAGGAGAAACAAATGGATCTCACCATTATATCTAATCTTGGTCCTAAATTCTTTGTATTCATATCTACATTCCATACTATTAGATTCACCTCTGGATCCACCTAGAAGATGCCTTCTCTCAAGGACTTTATCGAATCCCTGACACAAGAGAAAACCAAGCTCATCAATATGGGTGAAATCAAAGGCCCAAGGATGCATGCACTCATTGTGCATGATGGCAGCCACAAATATCATAAATATAAAGATAAATATAAAAATAAATATAAGCGGAAATATCACACGCTTCTAAAGAAGGAAGGGTACACAAAACCCTTCATCGATGCCTCTGGATCCAAAGGAGAAAAGGGAAAAAAAGGGGAGAAATGCACGTACTGTCACAAAGGATTCCATCCAGAATCTACATGCATGCAAAAATAAATAGATATGATGTCTCAAATACTTCATCAAAACAACCATGGAGATCACATCCTCGAGGGTACAAAGAAGAAGTAGCTAGAAGATCTAAATTCCAAGAAAGGCAATTCTAGCCATGCCTTGATTTCAATCAACTCCTCTCCAGATGCTTGGATCGTTGATTGAGGAGAATCAAATCACATGGATGGATTATAAGAAGACTATTATTATTTGGATGCATGCAAAGGTCCTCCTATTCATATGGGGGACAACTCTTCTATCAAAGTCACCAGCAAAGGAAGGATTGAAATCACCAACGGAAGCTTTGAGAATGTGTTGAATGTTCCCAAGCTCTCTGTCAACCTTCTCTCTATGTATTAGATGATGAATTATGACATCAAAAAGAAATTCATATTCACAAAAAACTCCATGGACATATATGACATGTAAGCCAACTCCAGGGTTTCTACCGATGAGGTAAATAATCAGTCTAGATTGTATACTTTTTCTGAATTCATTGAACCCGATTCTACTTTACTGCTTACTCATGTTGATAAAATTAGTAGGATATGGAATGAAAGGTTTGGAAATTTGAATTTAAGATACATGAAATAGCTTACCAAGCAAAAATTAGTTGACGGTCTACCAAACATCCATTTCTGCAAGGGAGTATGTGAGGGATGTGTTCTCAGAAAACACCCTCAAGAGAAATTCGACAAAGGAAAGTCTTAGCGAGCTTCCACACCTTTAGATATGATCCGCAGTGACCTCATGGGTCCTTTTGTGCATCCATTGATCAACAAAGTGAGGTTTGTTCTCATTGTTGTTGACGATTTCTCATGGATCTACTTTCTCAGGAAACATTCAAGCTCTTTCAACACCTTAAAGATTTCAAAGCCCTAGTTGAGACACGGTTCGAAAAGAAGATCAAAGTCCTATGAACTAATAAAGGAGGAGAGTATGTAAATCATGAGATCCATAATCTTTTCCATGAGGCAGGGATCCAGTTGCAATACACAGTTCCCTATACTCCCCAGCAAAATGGAGTTGTTGAGTGGAAAAACAGATCTCTAAAGGAGATGGCATCTTGCATGCTGCATGCAAAGTCACTACCACATAGACTATGGGTCGAAGAACTTAATTGTGAAACATACATCCAAAATAGATCTCCTCATAGATCTGTCAAGGATAAGACCCCCTACAAGGCTTGGAGTGCCCTCAAACAAGAAGTGGCCCATTTTCGCATTTTTGGTTCACGTGCATGGGCCTGGATTCCCTCTGAAAAGAGGAAGGCACTTGATCCACAGAGCATTGAGTGAATTTTTTTTGGATACCCTGATAGTGTGAAAGGATATCGTCTTATTGATATTTCCTCAAACTAGATCATCATTGAGTGTAGTGTCCACTTTGAGGAAAGTGTCTCGCATGTACCTCAGCATCCGTATGTAGACACCTTCACTCTTCCACCTGTCCGAGAAGATGAGCATGCACATGTCGAATATTCTTCATATAAGAGTTTTGATTCAGAGGACTCAGATGATTCGGATTTAGAGTCAGTATAGTCATATGTAGAGTCAGAGAATTTAGATGTAGTTGCAGAGATAGAGCAGAGGCATAAGTGGGCATAGACTACTCTTCAAGCTGCAGGGGATCTCGTTGGTGATCCAGCTGATACTAGGAGGAATCAATCTGATTTTGAGGAGCCTCCTATTGCACTCACTGCCACTAAACCATTTCCCTCTAGGCATATTTTCTTGGTTCAGTCTTCATATCTAGAGTCTTATGGCGAGGCTTCTGGAAACCCCTTTTGGGAATCCACCATGCAGGAGGAGTACAACTACCTCCTCAAGAACTAGACTTGGGATCTGGTTCCCGTTCCTTTTGGGAGGAAACTTGTCAGATGCAGATGGTTCTATAGGACCAAGAGTGTAGCAGATGGACAGATCAGTAGATACAAATATAGGCTTGTTGCCAAAGGCTTTCAACAGGTTCATGGTATTAACTATGATGAGACCTTCACTCCAGTAGCAAAGATGGATTCCATTTGATTGGCCCTTGCCATTGTGGCAACCAAGGGATGGGAAGTCTATCAGATGGACGTGAAAAATCCATTTCTTCATGGTGATCTCTCTGAGGATATCTACACGGAGTAGCCCCAGGGATGTATGCATGACTCATCTTTGGTTTTTCCACTAAATAAGTCACTTTATGGCCTCAAGCAGGCTTTGAGGGAATGGTATGCCAAGATGGAGTCCTATATGTTGTCACAGAACATTTTATGTTGTAAATTAGACCCGAATGTCTAAATTCTTAGGACGAATGATTCACTTATACTTTTAGTTTTGTATGTTGATGATTTGTTGATCACCGAGTGCTCGACTTCAGTGATTGTTGCAGTCAAGAGGATTCTACATGATAGGTTTTTGATGAAGGACATGGGTCTGCTACACTTATTCCTTGGAATCGAGATCAGTCAGGATGCATCAGGCATCAAACTATCTCAAGACAAGTATGCATGAGATCTCCTTGAGAGATTTCACATGACAGACTGCAAGTCTGCTCTAACTCATTTCATATCAGGAGTCAAAATTGAGGATGGTTTGGATACTCCACTAGTTGGCAGCACACTATACATACAACTAGTGGGGATCTTGTTGTATCTCACACACTCCAGACTAGACCTCTCATATGCAGTTGGCCTAGTTTCCAGGTTCATGCAGGAGCCACATGAGCTACATTGGAAAGATGAAAAACATATCCTTCGATACATACAAGGCACCATCACCTTTAGGATTCATTATGCAGTAGACTCTCCATTAGATCTCATTGGGTTTACTGATTCTAACTGAGCTAATGAAAAAATTGATCACAAGTCCACATCTTGTTACTCACTCAGTCTTGGTTCTGGGCCTATCTATTGGTTGAGCAAGAAACAAGCTTCCATTGCTCTATCTTTAGCCGAGGTAGAGTATAGAGGGGTAGTTAACATAACCATTCAGGCTATGTAGCTACAACATTTTCTCACCAAGTTGGGCATTCAGTTTCATCGATCGATTTTCATCTTGTGTGACAACCAGAGCATTCTGAAGTTCTGCAGAGATCCATTTTAGAGGTAGTGGATGAAGCACATCGAGATCCACATGCATTACATCTGGGACTTAGTACATGAGGGGATCATCAACTTACAATTCTATCCTTTAGCAGAACACATGACATACATCTTCACCAAGACCTTCACTGAGCAAAAATTCCATTCTCTACAAAGTCATCTTGGAGTGAAGGACACAGTTTCCTAGCAATTGTAGTTCTTCGTTTTACATACATTGTACCTTGAGGGAGGGTTTTTCCCATGAGGTTTTCCCTCTTTCCTCACTTTATTTATAGTTTATCTTTTGTACTTGGGTACCTAACATGGCTTCATTGTTGGGACCCAATCTTTATTTTCACCATAGTGATGTTCATGGGGGGTATTGGAGTTACTTCACAGACACCTAGGAAAGCATCATCAAAATAATATATCCTCCCTTGAATTTCAACCTTCTTTACTTCACCTTCCCTCTGAAATTCAGCTTAGATATCCTTTGGTTACCTTGGTTACCTGTAGATATTTAATATTCTCAAGTGTGATTAAAATGAGAGATCCTTTCCTCTTAGTTATACTTTCATGTAGCTTCCTCAAGGGGTTACCTTTTAACCATCTTAACCCAATTTCCTTATTTTAGGGATAACTCACTTCTAACCACTTTCCATAATTAGAAATCTCTCCATTTACTTTATTATTTAAGTAATCCTCCTTGACTTTGTCACTTCACTTTAGTATTTAAACAATCCTCTCTGACTTTGTCACTTCACTTTATTATTTAAATAATCCTCTTTGGCTTTGTCACTTCACTTTATTATCTAAATAATCCTCTTTGACCTTGTCACTTCACTTTATTATTTAAATAATCCTTTTTGACTTTGTCACTTCACTTTATTATTTAAATAATTTATTCTTTGCAAGAACTTTGACTTCTTTGACCTTTTGGAACTTCAAGCCAACATATGAGGGTCCTCCAAATTTGTAAGGCCACAACTCTCAAACCGTGAGGAGTTATGTGGCATCCCACATACCACTAGAGATGGCATGACATGTACTATCCATCTTGAATAGTCTTACCTTAAAATATATCAAAACACATACCATTATACATCAAACAAACTTAGGTCCATTTCCCAAACCTTTGTGCTACCAGAATTCACTACCGAAATTTCTTCAAGGGTTGACATCAATGAAAACCAACAATGCATACAAAATGTCCATCAAACTAAGACAATTGTCTGACAAGTTAGTATTTTCCACTGATATCAGAGAGGAAGAAAAATATCAAGAGAGAAAGATAAGAAGAATGAATATAGGAGGAGAAATACCAAAGAGAGTTACTTGTTTCCATTGATGTCAAAGGGGGAGAGAAAATTGATGTGATAAATATAGGAAGCAATGCCACAGGTGGAGTATGTGTGTTTCCATCAATTCCAAATGGGGATATTGCTGGAAAGTTAGTTGATCGATGTTAACCTTAGATGTAAACTTTAGAAGAAGTCTAAGTAATGGGTTTATTTGGAGAAGTATCCAAATTAGTCCACTTATGGCATAGATCTAAGCATGGCCCATGCAGGAACACATTTTGAAGAAGTCTACAAGAATCCCTATAAATATGGCCAAGTTGTTATGTTTTTAACAACGCCCAATGATGTGGTCATGGAGTCAGAAGTTGATTGAATAAGAAGACCATGAAGGACATTGAATATCCATGTAACACAACTATAGATTGATAATACTCATCATTTCACTTCTAATGGCGGGTTGTATGCCACGTGGTTCCTAATGGTTGAGAATTTATTCCCTCCTAAAGACCAAGCCCCAAAGAAAATGAAGAAGCCCCATGTGTAAGGACAAAAAGTTACAAGTCGGCCTCTAAAAACTGTTTCAAACAAGAAGTTACAAGTCAGCCCATAAAAAATAATATTAAAATAAATATTCATGATATGGTTGTTAAAGTTGGCCCCAATGGAATAATCATTAAAAATTAAATTGAATTGTATTTATGTCAAGTCGACCCTAAAATGAGGGTGCCATATCTAGTATAAATAAGGCACCTAGGAGTTCATTTGTGACATCAAATAAAGTAATTTTTATCCAAGGTAACCAAGGTGATTTGAGGCAAAATTCAGAGGAAAGATGGAGTGAAGAAGGGAGAAAATCCAAGGGAAGATCAATTCTTGTGATGATGTGTTCTAAGGTATGTTATTTAAAGGTCATATTACCATTTTTGCTATAACAGTTTTTATAGAATGATTCAGATAGTGAAAATTTGAGGTTGTTGAGAAGACATATCAAGGTACCTATATTATGAATTTAAAATTCTATGTATTTTTACATTTGGAGATATACTTTGTGGAAGATAAGCTTTTTGAATAGTCTTGAAACTAGTCTCAAATAGGTGTTCTCAGAAAAATAGTCATATCTTCTTCATAGAGGATCCAAATTCTATGAGACAAATTTCATTGGAAATAGTATATTCTATGGTATGTTGTGTGTTATTTTCAAAATAAGATATTAAGTATTTATAGTATGTGTAATGTTGTACAATGTTTTTCTCTAGATTAGGATAGAATTCACCAAGGTCTTCCATTTTCTCTATAACTCCTTTTCTATAAATTATGGCTCCATACATTGTATAAGAAAAGGAAAAAGCACTTCATACCTCTTCCATGGAAGGTTGGTGAAATTCTTTTACAGGGAATTTCCAATATCGATTAATATGATGCTTATCTCGAGAATTCCGACCTTAATTTGTAGAAGAAATCGAGGGTTTCAACCCAAACCATATTTTGTATACTCACATGCTTTCATTTGGGCTCGACCCTAAATTTTTAAAAGCATACATTAGTAAAGAAGAAGAAAATGAAAGTCACCACCCTAGTGATGAATAAGCCGATAGAAATTTTGAAGACATAGAAATTGTCATAAGCACAACATAGCATAATAGAGAAAGAGGTAGACCCTCGAGTGAAAAAATATCTGAAACACTAGTTGGATCTAGAAGGAGTGCCTTTCCAAAGGAAAATACAAAACTAGGAACATCCCATGTGAGAAATATCCAGAGAAATAATTTAGAGGATGATGAATATAGGAACCCCCCTAAAGGAAATTTGGAGAATCCCCACAAATTGAAGGTCAAAAGAAAAAGAACCAGTTCATAGCAGGAATGGGATGAGGAATATGCTTAGGAAGATGAATTATTATTATATAACATGTATCTAGATGTGGATATTGAAACCATTACTTTCCCATATGTTGGAGTATTATCTCAAGAAAATGTACAGGATGTCTCTGCACTAATGATCCAGTATGAAAAATTTTCTGATGAGGAGACATTTGTTGTACAAAATGCATCTTTTTATAAGGATTCTAAAAAAATAGTTTTAGAAAGAACAAAAAAGAGTAAGATAGGGAATAGATGGTCTACCATTGACACAAAGGATATGTTACCTTCAAAATTATCATCCATTCACAGGGTTACAGGGGACACACTTGATGTCTCAATCACACACATGGAAGAAGCGAATTCATAATTAAAATAAATAATTAAGAATTGGAGGAAACCCTCATACCTTGAACTATTTTGGCTTCTCCCATTACCTTGATTAATCCTATAAAGGGTCTCCAAGAAAACCCAGAATGCAGCTCGAGGGTCAAAGGAATTTCCAGCTTAATTATGGCCACCCGGTATTTTGTTGAACAAAATTTTAAGAAGAGAATTCCCTTAATTATGGAACTATGGGATATGGAAAATAGTTTCGCTTCTCTTGGTTTAAGAATTAAAAAGACCAAAGAATATTTAAATTCAGAATTAAAAAATGATGAAAGCTTATACACTGACATAGTTGTGATGTTTACAACTAGAGTTTCAACAATGATAGAGAAGACCGAAAAGAAAGAGAATTTACCTTCTCTGAGCCAAATCAAACAATTTAAGTCTTGTTGGATGGAAATAATTAATGTGTTAAAATTTCTAATAAATCAGTTGGATGACTTATCAATGAGGAAAAATCAAGCATATTTAAAAATTCTTGATTTGGACATCATTGGAAATATCATTGAAGTCCCAAAGCCTAAGTATCTTTCAAATTCTATGTTCATGAATCGACATGATTTTGAAGAGAATATTGAAGGATTAAAAAGGACATTGGCTGAAAAAATAGATAATATTATGGAATTCAAAGATAATGACATTAACAACTGACTTGTTGAATATACAAATAAGAATGAAGACATTGAAAATATATTACAAAATTTGTCTATTGATATTAGGGAGATTGAAAAGGAGTTGTTTAATATTAAGATAAAATAAGAAGTAATTGTTGCTCCTTTAAGGGAATTTATTCAAGAATGTTTGAATTTCTCAATCGCCAAGATTTCTGAAATTCCAGTAGAGGTAGTTATGACCGATAATCCAATCACCACCAACAAGAATATAAAGGAAGAGACAACAAGAAAAAGAAGGGGGGAGATACCATCATAGTAATTCCATGTTTATCATATGTTTATTTATTCATTGGTTTTCATCTAGTTATTATTCTTCTTTGAATATAAAGGTATAATTGAATTCTGATAACATTTCCTATGTCTTCTTTCTAGATATTGTTTCTATCCATCCTCCCACTTTCTTTCTTCTACATTTTATCTTATTGTATATGTTTTCTTTTATGGTCCGTGGGAGCACTAATCCCAGTCCTCTAGATAAACACATGTAAATTTAAAATCATTGTAACATGACTTTATTATTTTTGAGAAATCCCAAGAGAACCAATTCAGGATCAGTTTTCACTCGATTTTATAACTTGAGTTCTGAGTATAAATTATTTGAAATTGATCCATAATAATCTTGTTTTGAGCTATACAAGTATTTACTCTATAAAATTTCTCTTATGCGTCTGGACCATCTTCTTTTATTTTTATATGTGATCAAAAATATTTATTTTCACTATGATGGACGTGAGGAAATTGTTTTTACTTTATGCAATGTGTTGTTCCAGAGTCTGTACTTAAGGCTTAGAAGTACAGTGTCTAGGCATCCGAAAGTGGGTAAAAGGTAGAGAAGAGAGAAACGTCAACCTTCGGCAAAGGAAACTAGGGAAGATTTCTACGTTGGCTTTGTCTAGCTTCCAATTGTTCTTGGATAGTTATATCTTGTTCAATGGCTGCCCATGAATGTTCAAGTTCGACCCGGTTAGTAGCTGTTTTAATAATAGTGTCGAAAAGGTTTAAGGAAATGTGCGTTTGGTTCGATAATCTGGGTTCGATATTAGGCTGTGTTGGTACAGGGACAGTCATGGAGGAACAGTAAAATAATAAAAACTTCAGGGAGAAATTAAGTGTTGTCTCAATTTGGTCGTATAAAAGAGAATTTACGATTTCAGGAATAAAATAGGGATGCGAATCAAAGGCTCTTTCCCATAACTAAGTTATGTTTTAATAAAAGGTATGAGGTGGGAGAAAAACATTTAGTTGTTTATGGTGTAAAGCTCCTATCAAGGGAGAATCTCACGTATAAACAGAAAAGAAAAACTGTAAGGAAATAACCGATGTAGCAGAGAATATGTGTAGAATTTTGAAAATGTGGACTGGTCTTACACCTACTGATAGCTGGTACAGAGGAAAAATAGTAAACAAATACAGAAAACCAAAATTCATTCACTATAGTAGTGGTCGCACTAAATTATAACGAAGAACATCATTTAGGAATATGAAATGAAACCAAATATGAGATACAAGAAAACAAACTTGCAACACAGTCGTGACAGAATTGAGAATCTTCAGATTCGCTTTGTTTTAACTCTCAAGTGTAAAAAACTCTGTTACAAATGACACAAAAAGGTCCAGCCCTGTTTATCTCTTTTTTTGGTATATTTATACAATTTTACAAATAAGATAGAATCTCAATAGTCACAAAATTTCAGTTATGAAAGGGAGGAGAGCAATCGCTCCATTTCTTTTTCTCTATCTTCACTTGGTGCCAAACGTTTGTCCTCACGCGGGCTCGGTACAGGTGACACATATTTCAACTAGCTGAGATATTAGCCGCGATGGTTCTTCTTGACAGATGGCTTCAAAGAAGTAACATTCTTGGGCCAACCGCTACAGCTTGTCTTCCATCTGTCCATCTATAATGTTGATGGTGCATAATTGCGTGTTGGGTCTAATCATGCATTTGTCTATTTGGACTATATCCACCATAGTCATCTGGGAAATATCGACCGAATCTCTTTCCTCTTTTCCTTTTAGATCAAGCGAGATTTTTTCCACATTCATCCGCACCAATGTCTCGACATTACCTCTGTTGTCAATGCCTAGTAGATCGTCATCTATAAAATTGAAGTCCTCTTCTAAGGAATTGGTTATCTTTTTGTCTTGCTGCTTGCCTTTGGCGATGTTATGCTCCCATTATTTTAATAGAATCTTCCCTCTGGTCTGCTCTGAAATGGTGAACCTAGGAGTACTTTCTGAAACCTTGTTGTTCATGGCTATCACAACCTCTTGGAAGGTGAATTGAGCTCCTCCGACTTCCCTTTCTCTGGCGGATAAGTTCTTCGAAACTTGGTTGACTAGAAAACAGTTGTCCCGGATTGCTTCTACCTTGGCGAGTAAATTTCACTGTGCCTTTGAGACTCTGCTCCGAATCTCGATCGCTTGGGATTTGAACATCCCAATGTTTATCATTCTATTCTCAGCAATCTCCAGCCTATCCTGTAGCTATTCGACCAAATCCCTTTGTTGGATTGCTTGCATCCGACCATCCCGGACCACCAACTGTGCTTGCATGAGCTTAGTTTTGAGCATCTCTATCTCATTTTTATTGTCCAACCCAGCCTGCTCTATTCCTATGCTTGCCTGGTCTTTAGCAGTCTCTGTTACTGTGGCCAATCTGGCTTCAAGGGTCCTAATGAGGCAATTTTTTCTTTTAAGTTGGTTTTTTAAGAGCCTCACTAAAATTTATTTGCCAATGCATATGCTCCTAGTGTCCCTGCTATTTCAGTGGTGAATTGCTCATTCTTCTTGTCCTTTACATCAATTATAACTTTATATTTATTGGCATTTGAATCTCCTTCCTGATAGAATTCCCTTTTTACTACTGAATTTCTCTTCTTATCGAAGAAAAACTCATTCGGAGGGAGTTCTTCTACCCTTATGGGCCTCAACTCTTCATTGATTATCCATCCTGCATCAATATTTCCCTGCGTTGACTGCAAGGGGGTAACTGATGTGATAGGTTCTTCGATCTGCTTCACTGATTTTTCTTGAGTAGCGACTGGACTCTGCTTCTTTGGCGGGTCTGGAGTCTTTATCTCTACTTCTGGCCTCTGCTTCTTTGGTGGGTCTGGAGTCTTTATCTCTGCCTCCGAACTCTTCATTTGCTCCTCCTCGTCCTGGTGTTTTCCTTGATCGAGAGTCACATATTTAGAGCCTTCAGCATCTTTCTGTTTCGCCTTCGATGTACTCAGACCCTCACCTCGAAACACTACGGGAAGACAACTACGTCGATGCTCCTGGAACTTTAGAACATCATCTCTTTCCTTGGGTCCCAAGGATTGTATCTGAGCTAGAATCTCCGCATAGGACCTTGCTCGTCAGAAAATGCCATCCGAGGGTGAATTCTCATGCTCAAATATATTGAGCCCGCAATTGGCCAAATGATTGCTCACAACCCTCTATGGATCGTTCTTCTTGTATTCAATGGAGACCAAATTTAGGTCTTCTAGAGCTGTGGCCTCGGCTTTGGCATGCTCGAAATCTAATAAAGAATAAGAATTCAAATGAACAGGAAAAGGTGGCCATAACTTCTTCGAATATCCTTTAAGCTCTTTTCTTATACCACCGACTACTGTCTGCGTGGCAACCTCACGACAAGCCATCTTGTCTAGAATGAACAATGGCAGTGCATGCGGGGGAACAGAAGCCTCAAAAACTTTGAGGTACAAAAATTCTGCTTCCACATACCAGTCTGTTATGCTGCTAAGATTCGTTACTATACTGTTCGAGATCCGAGGTGGCAGGTGACCAAAAATGGTGACATGCAGGGGCACCATCACCCAGTTAAATATTTCGTATGAAAAATTTTCCGCTTTGTTTTCCCATAATTTTTCATTATATACATGTATGGGTTCATCTTCGGCCGGAGTCCAAGTCCAGCTCATTAATGGAAATGGTGTCATAGAAAAAATTGCGTCCATAATGTATGCAGACATGAAGAATGAAGACGCCTTCCCATTCTCTTTCTGCGCCTGATACTCTGTGACCCGAATGGTCAAGCTATCGGAAAGCATCTTTGCCCAGTCAAAGGAACTGCCTTCAGCGACCCGAAACATTAGAGGCACCCACGGAAGGAAAAAATGCGAGGTGTCCTCTTTCCCATATAATCGACATGTCATCATGGTCACATATTTGTACTGCAGTTCTAACGAAGCGATTGAATATATGCCATGGGTATCAGCTCTGAACTTCGCAGTGTTTGAAACCCAATCCTTTATTAAATTGGACATGTCTTTATCATACTGTATGCATTCCTTCTGCTTGAACTCATCTAAGAATGCAGTTCCATATGTGTGGTCGTAGGTCGTGGGTAGCTTATACATGGTTTGCAGATGTTCCGGCCTGAAAGTCTCGATGGTGACTTTCTGCTCATTCATGATGGTTTTGGTCAGTATGTCCACATGGTCCAATGCCCATTGGACCATATCATAATATGGAAGCAACCATGGCCTGGATGCTACTCTGTGCATTCCGGATTGGATGACTATTTTTTACTTGGTGGTTATATCATCTTTTTCGTTGTCACTGGAGTCGTCGGAATAGTCTACCAACTTTTTCTGTAGAACATCTGAGACGAACAACCAATTTGGGACTGAATCGATACTTCGAGGCAAAGTATCAGAGACATTGTCTGAGCCTTGTCCCAAAAGCTCAACAATTACCTTTGATGCTTTTCGCGGAGCCATGGCTGAAGCTTGTGTTTTAGCTCTTCTGCGATAGAAATACGTATACATACAGGAGTTAGTTTACACAGAGGTAATGTTCTCTGCGTGCTATGAAAATGAATTTGTTATAACGAACCACAACTCTTATATATATATTCAAAAAACTCGGTACCCTTTAGAACAATTCTGTCAAATCATCTTTAGAAATAAATTTTGCCATAAAAATCTGATCTTATATCCATCGATTTGCCCTATTTCCTCATTAATGTCATAAATTTTGGCGGCTTTAAAATATCAGTTGGCATATGGAAAGAATAAGGCTACCTCCTTAATCGTGCAAGCATCAAAAGGTGGGATATATCTTGATTTAGCTTAATTAATCCGGTTTTACCAATGTTAATCAATAATTCGGTACTCGTTATATCAGGGATTTTATTTTAACACTTTGAATCTCTAACACCCGAGACTGCGAAGATCAATTTTGGTTAAATAAAGAGGTAATCGTGATTTGGGGCTCGATTAATTTTATAATTATCATATTTTCCATGTCGCGACTCGGAGCTTCGAAGATAAGTTTCTAGGAGATTTACACGCCGAGCTGCAAAATCACGAGATCGCGATAACATGACTTTATTTAAAAAGAAATATAATCTTGGATTAAGTGATTAATTAATTACGTTATAACCATATCTTGATTTTGCGAGTTGGGGTTTAGACGGTGTAACTTTCGAAAAGGACAACGCTGAGTGGTGAAACGCCGAGAGAATCTTTTACCACAGTTTATCTTTTACCCTTAACCTTGACATGGATTACTTAAATAAGGACCTCGTGTTCTCGGCAATCGGGGCTATGAAAATAAATTTTTGGGTTTGGTGAACGGTGAGGCATGAAACCTTGACGACGTTTAATCATGGGTTAGGGAAAACTTTTACCCTCATTACTGTCTTGAGTGAAAAATTAAAATGATTTCGCTGTTTCGTGGCTCGGGACGTGTGAACTACAAGATTTATAGTATCCAACCTATGAGATACCGAAGTAGAACAAAAGAGGAAACATTTTATGAAAGGTAGGAATCGTTTTGAGAGTATAATAATCATCACTGCTCACGTGATAAAGCTTCATAGATCTCGATATCTCAGAGGGAAAATATGAAAACCATCTTTAGATTTCAAGGATATAAAATGAAATTTGTGATGGACTAGAAAAACAGGGGCGACTCCAACATAGGCTCCAACTAGGGATCCTGCCTTCCTGGGGGGCAGGAAGAACAATAGACCACATGCCGATATTGGGTAAATGGAGTCAATAGCTCAATCAGGTGAAAAGTTTCCCGAGAATAGGGTATCAAAGGGAAAAACAGTCTTCTTTCTTCACCTTGAAACGCCTTTTTCAAAATCATATTTTCTTTTTAAACTTGTTTGTAGTCCCTTTCACAACTTTCCCTTCCCCGCCACTAAATTTAGGTATGCTTTAAGACAATCGAAACAGTCCTAGGAGACCCAACAGATCTTGTGGCTATCATCTTGCATCAAAAGAATAAGATTATATGTTTTTAATTGGGGAGTCTCGTATGAATTTGGGATGTGGATCAGGTTTCAAAAAGCATTGGTTACCAGAGTAGAGTGGTATTCATGTATAACAACCTTACAAATATCTCAGACATTGCTTCACTACCAGCAAGCCTGTTCAGTACCCCGGTGAAGTTATCTGGCCCCTTTTTACTGAATTTATTTTCACCACTTCAAAATATATTTATGCATTTAAATGCTGAGACGAGGGCAATCATTTCTGAATTTCCTTTCATTGTCTCTCGGACTAGGTGGGGGCAATCATTTCTGAATTTCCTTTCACCACCTGTCTTGTAATTTTCTTTTTAGAGCGCGAATATGGGGGCAATCAGTTTGTATCAGGGCTGATATCTATGTAATATTTTGCATTATAGGTCTGTCAACTTACTTTGATTACTCGGTACCAACCTTCCCTTGACCTTCACAACATCTTCATTCTTAGGGAGAAAAAGGGAAATAACTTTTAAGGGAATTCTATTTGAGCAAGCTTCAATCCTCCGATGCCGTTGAAAAACCTAGAAAAGTTAGGATCACTCTAAATGTTCCTTCACTTAGCAGGGGATTGAGCAGTTGTGAAGACCTGCTTTCTTTCCACAATCTGCTTTGAAGCTCACGAGGCTGGAATTTTTTTTTTTTATCCCTTCGTATATGAAATGGAAAGATGGTGACTTTTTTAAAGGTAAGCCCGAAGATAGAAAGGATGCCAGGTAGTGATTTACTGACTGAAAATACAAAAGTCAAACATTTCAAAACTGAGTCTTGTAGATATTTTCGGGGATAATTTACTTTGACTGAATTTTTTTAGATTGGGTGAATCGTTTAAATTGTCTTAATTTTTTCAAAGATTATCAAATCAAGAAACAACTCTGTTATCTATCAATTCAGCTGATATTGTAGTTTGAATGGCATTACCTCGGTTTTCTTTAACAGTCTTTAATAACATGTCTTTTGATAAATCTCATATTTACCTTTTCCTTTCACTTTCTTTGTGCAATATGAAACTACTTTAGGTATCACCTGCTTATGCTGATTTATTTCTGACACTGACTTTCAGATTACTTTTCTTGCTTGTTTCGTATGCAGCTGGAATCTTGTAAAAAGAAAATACGAATCTTATTCGAAATGTGTCAAAAGTTCATGAACGAAAAAACTAAATGAAAAGAAATGTTTAAATGAAAATACATATATGTACACAATTTTTTTTTTTTTTTGAATCTGGCGACTATTACGTCATGTAATGCTTTAGATACCACCCGTTGATAGGGGTGTTGAGGACTTCTCCATCTATATTTTCCAGTAGGAAAGAATTTTTTCCTTCCGAAGCCGAGACCCTGAATGGTCCATACCAGAGGTGGTCAAATTTACTATGCTTCGCTACTTCCTCCTTTCTTGCATCCCATCTTAGCACTAAATCACCTTGAAGGAATTCTCTGTCCTTTGTTTTGCGGTCAAACAATGCTTTCATGTCATATTGGTACTTCTGCATCTTTTCATCAACTTCGACTCTATGTTGTTGAACCTCAATCAGCTGATTTATTCTCCTGGTTACATTATTGGGTTCTTCATTTTGATCCTGCCATAACTTCATCATTGGTAGCGCTAGGTTTATGGGTAGAACAACATATGTGCCATAGACCATTTGAAAAGGCAAAATGCCGATAGAACTTTTAGTGCTAATGCGGTTTGCCCATAATGCGTATTTTAAGTGCACATGCCAAGACCTTTTATTTTCATCCAATACTTTCTTGATTATATTTACCAGGCTCTTGTTAGATGACTCGACCAATCCATTCCCCTAGGGGTAATATGCTGTGGAATGGCCAAGAATGATGTTATACTTTTGACAGAAGCTGATCATAGCCATATATTTAAAGGCCTAGGCATTTTCAGTAACTATCTTTCGGGGACAACCGAATCTTGACAAAATATTTTCTTCTAAGAAATTGATTACCACCGAGTATGTTTCCCTTTTGGTTGGAATGGCTTCCACCCACTTAGTAAAATAATATGTAGCTATTAAGATCCACTTGTGTTCATCACTGGAATGGGGATTAATCTCACCTATGAAGTATAGACCCCATTGCTGAAATGGGGCTTCATCTTTGACTAGAACTAGAGGCAGTGCAGGGAGATTTTGTTTACCTACGAATAGTTGACAAGGGTTGCAGGCACGCACTTTGGAATTGACATCCAAAAAGAGTTTTGGCCAGTAGTACCTAGCCCTCAATGTCTTCTAAGTTGTAGCTCTCCATGCGTGATTCCCCCCACAGACTCCCTCATGAAATTCATCTATAACCCACTGAGTTTCCGATTCAACTAAACAGACCAACAGGAAACCGAGTGGATCTTTCCAATATAGATGACTTTCGACGATACAATATTTGACTGCATGGAGTTTTAAAGTTCTGGCTTTGGATGGTGATATTTCATTTGGGAATTTTAGAGTTAGCAGGTATGACACTATGTCTCTATACCAACTCGATGATAAGAACTTCTCTTCGATCTTGTTTGTACTTGTTTCTTCATTCAGCTCATTTAGGTCCGTGTCTTCATCGCCTTCCCATAGGCAATTGATATCTAGGGCTCTGAAATTCGACTCAGCTAAGAGTTTGGCCAGGCCTTGCCCTTTTATTAATTTGGTCATTTTGACTTCCAGATCAAATTCTTGGATTTTGGCGAGCCATCGCCCTCTTTTTCCGTCGCTGTCTGGCTGTACCAATATATCATTCACAGAACTGGTAGGCACGTACGCAATTATCTTTGAGTGTAGTACATAATTTATGAATGCCTTTAATGCTTTTACCATTGTGTATTCCTATTTTTCTATTATGTCATACTTTAGTTCCGCGTCTCTAAGGCTTTTTCTAAAAAATGCGATCGGTTGTTCGAATCCTTCTTCATTTTTTTGTAGGAGCACCGCGACGATAGTGTGTTCAGAGGCAAATGAGAAAATAAGAAAATATTTCAGATAGTCTAGGCTTGCTAGCACAGGTGCCTCGCTTATGAATTTATTAATATGCGCAAATGATGATCTGGCCTCGGTTGTCCAATTTACCCCGCCATCCTTCTTCAACATGTCTGTGATCAATTTTACGATCTCAGTGAAATTCAGGATAAACCTTCATAAAAAAATTATTCTTCCTAAGTGTTGGTCACTATAATTGCTTAATTAATTTCAAACAACCAAGTGAAACATAAATTATCAACCCAGGGAAGTCTTTTGTTTCAAAGATAGCTGCGCACTATATATGCTC
>JZKD02S2025536.1:392699-405139 GCA_000966675.3 Picea glauca
GAATCTCTTTTACATTTCTGGGAATATTTATAGTATCTATTGCTTCAATCCTCTTAGGATCAATCCTGATTCCATCCCTAGATACGATATGGCCCAAAAACTTACCTTCCCACATAGAGAAATGTGATTTCTTTGGGTTCAAAGATAGACCAAACCTGCGGCATTTTTTGAAAGTCTGTTTAAGATGTATCAAGTGTTCTTCATCATTTTTAGAGAAAACCGTCAAATCGTCGAGGTAAATGACTACAAACTTGTCCCTTTCTCCTATGAAAGCGATGTCCATAGCGTGCTGGAATGTGGCCCCTGCATTCATCAAACCAAAAGGCACTTTTTCATACATAAACGTACGCCATGGAGTGGTGAAAGAAGTTTTTTCCCTGTCTTGTTCATTCATGGTGATTTGATTATAACCAAAGAACCCATCAATCATAGACATTCGGTTTGCTCCAACAACTTTTTCTAACACATGGTCCATTTTGGGCAGTGGATAATTGTCCTTGAGAGATGACTTATTTAAGTTTTAGAAATCCACACACAGTCTGATTTCCCCACTCTTTTTCCTGACTGGGACCAGGTTTTCTACCCAGTCCGAGTATCTCCGAGGTATGATTATTTTCACGTCTAAAAGTTTCTTAACTTCTTTTTCGATCACAGGTAACAAAATGGGGTTAATTTGCTTAAGATTTTTCCTAAACAGTTTGACCCCAGGCTTCAAAGGTATCTTGTGATCAATTAAGGAAGTGTCATACGTTCTTAACTCATCATAAGACCAGGCAAAAACATCTTTATACTGTTTGAGTAGGTCTTTATACTTAACTTTCACTTCGGGAGGGGGGAACTTGGATATTTTTACCACCCTGGATTCTTTTTCAGTTCCTATATCAGAGTCCTCTACTTCTTCTGGTTGGGGCCGTAGAGTGGATTTTACAGGTACGTCGTTATGATCAAAAAGTCTTTCTAAAGGAATCAATCCTTTTGGAATCTGTTTTTTTTTTAAGTACCAGCATACGATGATCTGCAATTTTTTCTCGGAAGGCTTCAGGATCTTCCCCTTCTTGCATGATCCATATTGGGTCATGTTGATTTTCTTGGTCTACATGAGTTTCGGAGAATTCACCCACTGCAGCAAGAAATTTATTAATTTTTTCATCATCCTCAAAGACCTGCCAGTGTCAGATATTGTCTGGTATAGAGGGTTTGTATCTGATCTCAATGTGATATTTCAATTTGAAAGTCATGGGAGGAGAGAAGGTTGAATCTGTTTTTGCCAATGCATCAGCATGTAAATTCTTTGAGCGAGGGATAAAGTGGACATTTACAGATGAGAAAAAGTTTTCCATGAGATCCCAATCACAATTTCTATATGTTCTTAATCTGGGATGCTTGGCTAGGAACTGTCGGTTTATTTGTTTGACTATTAACTCTGCATCACCATATACCTCTAAGTTATTTATATTTAACTTCTTGGCAGCCTCTAATCCTAAGACCAATGCTTCATATTCACATATGTTGTTAGTGTAATCTATATCCCACTATAGTCGGTAGGAAAACAGAACAACGAACTTACCTCTAGGAGCCACTAAAAGCACTCCTGCACCCACCCCTTCAGAAGATGAAGCACCGTCAAAATACATTTTCCAAACACTGGTGTTACACAGATCCTCTGTCATGTAACTTTAATCCTCTCTCTCTATATCGTTTTCCTCTGAACAACCATCTAAACCATCATCAAAAGACAAGATACAATTTCCCAGATCTCGGTCCACAATGTAAATAGGGAAATTGTTTGGATTTTGAGGGTCACTCACCATATATGCTAATCTTGTTTCTCTATAAAACCGAGTGAACTAACCACCAAACACAGGAATTGTGGCAAACGTCATGTCCAATTGAAGAGAACCCCCCAACTTGGCTCCCCATGACCTAGATAACAGCAAGCCATACTTAGGGGGAATATCTGTGATAACCACATCCATCAGGATACTCTTAACCGGGACCTGCGTCAGGGTAACTACCAGATCTTTTATCATCCCCATACACTTAACCCTTATTGAGTCAATAGAGTACAGATATCCACAAGTTCTAGTGATATGGAGACCCAACTTGCCCATAATAATCTTAGGCATAACGTTATGGGAGGCTCTGGAGTCTAGCATGCAATTATGTAGCAATTGATCATACACACTCAGAGTGATATAAAAGGGAGCAATGGTGTATTTGGCCCCTTCAAAATGGGGACCAAAGGTGATGTTAGGTTTTTCATCTTCGAGGTTTAAAACATCAGACTGGATTTCTAGCTCAGAGACATCCATCGCTTTGGTAATCTGCTTCCAATAAACGGGGTTTTTTGCTAATTCTACCAAAGTTATTGGTATCTTAATTTTGTTTATCTCATTTTCAAAACTGAAAGCTCTGCTCACCTTGTCTGTTTCTTTGGTTGAGACTTATGAATCCTTCCTTTCCAACTTATTTGTCTAGACCGCTTTATCACTCTTGGTCTTGGTTGAAGATGTAACTTTATTTACTGATTTGGTTCCTTGTGCTTGGGTTTCAACTTTTTCCACTTCGGGCTCTTGTGTGCTAACCGTTTTCATTTTGTTGTTGGGTAATAAGGTCTCTTTCGAAGGAGGCTCATAATCTTGACCTCTTTGGAGGATTTTCTTGTTTTGAGTAATTGAGGTGGGCTTACTCTTAGATCTTAAGTTGTACTTTGGTTGAAACTCAATCATTATGATCTCAGTTTCTGGTTGAGATTCACAGAGATCAGTGTGATCACCTTCTTCACCCTTATTCGATGGTCATGGTGTGTTTAGATATTTTTCATAGTATTCTTGAGTCAGATATGGTTGAGTGCAGTCATCACCAAAGTTCATGACATCATTATCTGAATCTCCGAAGTCTTGAAAATCATTCGCTCCTATAAATTTTTCATTCTTTAAGGGAGCTTGTATTTTTTTATCTTCATTTTTTATTTGTCTTTGTTGGTTTGGGGGGTTGGGGTTCCTCTTGAAATCCTTTTTGGAGAAAGAGTCATCTTTGGCCTATTCTAGCTCCATTATGGATATTTTATTTGACAGTTCTTTAATTAATCTGGCCATAACATCCACCCTATCGTTTGCATATCTATTAGACCCTGAAGGACCCACTTGTTCTCTAAAGCGTTTAGTCTCTCAGTTTCCAGTTTCTAGTTTAGATTTAAGTTTACCCGAAGCTATCATATTATACTATATTTCTACTGCATCGTCCTGCATTCGATTTACGGTGGCTCCCCTTCTTTCTCGCAAAAGGAGTGCAAAATCCGGTTCGAAAGCTCCGGTGAAAGTTACTTTGGCTGCAGGTTGGGACGGTTTAACCTCGGCTGGGATTTTATTATATAGTTTGTTGAATCTCTGAATAAATTCCATGATTGTTTCTGAGTTATTTTTCCTTAAAGACCCAAATTCGGTTAAATAATATAGATGGTGTTTTCTCTCGGCCAATTGTCTGAGGAAAGCATCTTCCAAAGCGTCGTAAGACAAGATAGATGTTGCAGGTAGGATCCGAAACCAAGTTTGGACCTGGCCTTCGAAGGTTTGGACAAGAAGTCTCAAATATACGTCCTCATGTTCGATACCCAGGATATTGGCAAATTGATAGACGAAATTAATATGTTCGGCCGCGGTCAGATCCCCTTCCTTGGTGAACTTCGGTAAATTTTTTATGTAATTTTTGAGAAGGTCGTGTAGAGGGATGAGCAATACTAAGGGAGCATATCTGGCTGCAACTTTCGCAAAAACTTTGGGAGTGGGGGGCAGGCCCTTGGCCTCCAGCTCCTCCCCCTCCTCCTTTGATAAACCCTCCACCTCCTCCTACAAATCCTCCACGTCCTCCTATAGCAACTGCCATCGTTATTTGTGGAAAGTTATAAAGGGGGTTTTGGAAAATTAAAAGTGACTCTTTTTTTTCTTCGTGAAGAGGAAAATCCGAAGAGGGAAGATAAGGGACGTGAGGACTCGGTTCCTCGGACTTGCAAGGGGAAATATCAGGAGAACTGACGGGTGTGGAAACCAAGTGTGTAACACACTCTTCAGAATTTGGTGAAGTCAGGAAATTCAACTGAAGGAAATATGGTATGGAAAAAGCCGATGAACTTTCAAGAGGGCCCTTTCCTTTGTGTACTAATGGGACTGTCGGATGAAACTCACTCCTAAATTCGGAGTAGTTTGGCATTGAAACTTTAGTATCAAAGAGAGGACTGAGTGAAGTGGAGGGTTCAAAAGAACTCTTAGTCTTCAGCGGTGGGGTTTTAAGTTTGTAAACTGCAGCATTTGGCTTAAGAGAGCCTCTCGCCTTTAGAATCTTTTCGGGATTGGTAACGGGTGTAATCTTCTTGCCATCCGGGTTTTGTCTGGTATTCCTTCGACTGAATGCTAGTTTATTATTTGTGGAGTCGCCAAGTGAAATATTAGAAAGCCTTAAAAGGTGTGTACTCTTTGTTCACTATCAAAGGGTAACACTTTCAATGAAAAACAAATGTCGTTTTCCCAGGGAAAAATATTTCATAACTTCGGTCCACACCAACGACGCCAGAAAGATGTTGTTCTAGAGTCTGTACTTAAGGCTTAAAAGTATAGTGTCTAGGCATCTGAAAGTGGGTAAAATGTAGAGAAGAGAGAAATGTCAACCTTCGGCAAAGGAAACTAGGGAATATTTGTATGTTGGTGTTGTCTAGCTTCCAACTGTTCCTGGATAGTTATATCTTGTTCAATGGCTACCCATGAATGTTCAAGTTCGACCCGGTTAGTAGTTGTTTTAATAATAGTCTCGAAAAGGTTTAAGGCAATGTTCATTTGGTTTGATAATCCGGGTTCGATATTAGGCTGTGTTGGTACAGGGACAGTTATGGAGGAATAGTAAAATAATAAAAACTTCAGGGAGAAATTAAGTGTTGTCTCAATTTGGTCATATAAAAGAGAATTTATGGTTTCAGGAATAAAATAGGGATGTAAATCAAAGGCTCTTTCCCATAACTGAGTTATGTTTTAATAAAAGGTATGAGGTGGGAGAAAAACATTTAGATGTCTATGGTGTAAGGCTCCTATCAAGGGAGAATCTCACGTATAAACAGAAGAGGAAAACTGTAAGGAAATAACCGATGTAGCAGAGAATATGTGTAGAATTATAAAAATGTGGACCGGTCTTACACCTGCTGATAGATGGTACAGAGGAAAAACAGTAAACAATTATAGAAAACCAAAATTCATTCACTATAGTAGTGGTCGTACTAAATTATAACGAAGCACATCAGTTAGGAATATGAAATGAAAAGAAATATGAGATACAAGAAAACAAACTTGTAACATAGTCGTGACGGAATTGAGAATCTTCAGATTCACTTTGTTTTAACTCTCAAATGTAAAAAACTATGTTACAAACGACACAAAAAGGTCCAGCCATGTTTATCTCTTTTTTGGTATATTTATACAATTTTACAAATAAGATAGAATCTCAATAGTCACAAAATTTCAGTTATGACAGGGAGGAGAGAAATCACTCCATTTCTTCTTCTCTATCTTCACTTGGTGCCAGATGTTTGTCCTCGCACGGGTTTGGTACAGGTGACACATCTTTCAACCAACTGAGATATTAGCTACGACGATTATGCTTGATAGCTAGCTTCAAAGAAGTAACATTCTCAAGCTAACTGTTGCATCCTGTCTTCCAGATGTCCATCTATAATGTCGATGGTGCATAATTGTGCACTGGGTCTAATCATGCATTTGTCTATTTGGACTATATCCACCATAGTCATCTAGGAAATATCGGTCGATTCTCTTTCCTCTTTTTCTTTTAGATCAAGTGAGATTTTTTCCACATTCATCTGCACCAATGTCTCGGCATTACCTCTGTTGTCAATGCCTAGCAGATTTCCATCTATAGAACTAAAGGCCTCTTCTAAGGAATTGGTTATCTTTTTGTCTTGTTTCTTTCCTTTGGCGATGTTATGATCCCATTCTTTTAATAGAATGTTCCCTCTAATTTGCTCTGAAATGGTGAACCTAGGAGTACTTTCCAAAACCTTGTTGTTCGTGGCTATCACAGCCTCTTGGAAGGCGACTCGAGCTGCTCTGGCTTCCCTTTCTCTGGCGGATAAGTTCTCCAAAACCTGGTTGACTAACAAACAGTTGTCCCAGATTGCTTCTACCTTGGTGAGCAAATTTCACTGTGCCTCAAAGACTCTGCTCCGAATCTCGATCACTTGGGATTTGAACATCTCGATGTTTATCATTCTGTTCTCGATGATCTCCACCCTATCCTGTAGCTGTTCGATCAAATCCCTTTGCTGGCTTGCTTGCATCCGACCATCCCGGACCACCAGTTGTGCTTTCTCGAGCTTATTTTTGAGCATCTCTATCTCGTTTTTATCGACCAACCTAGCCTGCTCTATTCCTACGCTCACTTGGTCTTTAGCAGTCTCTGTTGATGTGGCCAATCTGGCTTCAAGGGTCCTAATGAGGCGATTTTTTCTTTTAAGTTGGTTTTTTAAGAGCCCGACTGAAAACTAGTTTGCCGAGGCATATGCTCCTAGTGTCCCTACTATTTCAGTGGCAAATTGCTCATTCTTCTTGTCCTTTCCATTAGTTATAACTTTATATTTCTTGACAGTTGACTCTCCTTCCTCATAGAATTCCCTTTTTACTACTTCCTTTCTCTTCTTATCGAAGAAAAACTCACTTGAAGGGAGTTCTTCTACCCTTATGGGCTTGAACTCTTCATTGATTATCTATCCTACATCAATATTTCCCTGCGTCGACTACAAGGGGGTAACTGATGTGATAGGTTCTTCGATCTGCTTCACTGAATTTCCCAGAGTAGTGACCGGACTCTGCTTCTTCAGAGGGTCGGAAGTCTTTATCTCTGCTTCCGGGCTCTACTTCTTTTGTGGATTTGGAGTCTTTATCTCTACCTCTAGACTCTGCTTCTTTGGCGGGTCTGGATTCTTTCTCTCTACCTCCAGACTCTTCATTTTCTACTCCTCATCCTGGTGTTTTTCTTGATCGGGAGTCACATCTTTAGAGCCTTCAACATCTTTATGTTTCGCGTCCGATGTACTCAAACCCTCACCTCACAACACTGCGGGAAGACAGCTACGTCGATGTTCCTGGAACTTCAGAACATCGGCTCTTTCCTTGGGTGCCAAGGATTGTATCCGAGCTAGAATATCCGCATAGGAGCTTGCTCCTCGGAAAATGTCATCCGAGGGTGAATTCTCATGCTCAAATCTCCTGAGCCCGCAATTGCCCAAATGATTTCTCATGACCCTCTATGGATCGTGCTTCTTGTATTCGATGGGGACCAAATTTAGGTCTTCCAGGGTTGTGGCCTCAGCTTTGGCATGCCCGAAATATAATAAAGAATAAGAATTCAAATGAACAAGAAAAGGTGGCCATACCTTCTTCGAATATCCTTTAAGCTCTTTTGCTTATACCACTGACTACTGTCTACCTGGAAACCTCACAACAAGCCAACTTGTCTGGAATGAACAATGGCAGCGCATGCGGGGGAATAGAAGCCTAGAAAACTCTGAGGTATGAAAATTCTTCTTCCACATACCAGTCTGCTATGCTGCTCAGATTCGTTACTATGTTTTTCGAGATCTGGGGTGGTGGGTGACCAAAAATGGTGACATGCAGGTGCACCATCACCTAGTTAAAGATTTCATACGCAAAATTTTTCGCTTTGTTTTCCCATAATTTTTCGTGATATACATGTATGGGTTCGTCTTCGGCTGGATTCCAACTCCATCTCATTAATGGAAATGGTGTCATAGAACATATTGTGTCCATAATGTATGCGGACATGAAGAATGAAGACACCTTCCCATTCTCTTTCTGCACCCGATACTCTATGACCCAACTGGTCAAGCTATTGGAAAGCATCTTTTCCCAGTCAAAGGAACTACTTTCAGCGAACCAAAACATTAGAGGCACCCACGGAAGGAAAAAATGCAAGGTGTCCTCTTTCCCATATAACTGGCATGTCATCATGGCCACATATTTGTACTATGGTTCTAATGAAGCGATTGAATATATGCCATGGGTATCAGCTCTGAACTTCGCGATGTTTGAAACCGAATCCTTTATTAAATTGGACATGGTTTTATCATACTGTACGCATTCCTTATACTTGAACTCATCTAAGAACTCAGTGCCATATGTGTGGTCGGACGTCACGGGTAGCTTATACATGGTTTGCAGATGTTTCGGCCTGAAAGTACCTATGGTGACTTTCTGCTCGTTCATGATGGTTCTGGTCAATATGTCCACATGGTCCAATGCCCATCGAACCATATCATAATATGGAAGCAACCATGGCCTGGATGCTACTCTATGCATTCCAGATTGGATGACTATTTTGTACTTGGTGGTTATATCATCTTTTTCATTGTCGTTGGAGTCATCGAAATAGTCCACCAACTCTGCCTGTAGAACATCCGAAACGAACGAGCAATTCGGGACCAAATAGATACTTTGAGGCGAAGTATCAGAGACATTGTTTGAGCCTTGTCTCGAAACCTCAACATTCGCTTTTGATTCTTTTCGCGAAGCCATGGCTGAAGCTTGCGTTTTATCTCTTCTGCAATAGAAATACGTATACATAGAGGAGTCAGTTTACTCAGAGGTAATGTGCTCTGCGTGCTATGAAAATGCATTTGTTATAATGAACCACAACTCTTATATATATTCAAAAAACTCAGTACCCTTCATAACAAATCTGTCAAATCATCTTTAGAAATAAATTTTTCCATAAAAATCCGATCTTATATTCGTCGATTTTCCCTATTTCCTCATTAATGTCATAAATTTTGGCGGTTTTAAAATATTAGTTGGCGTATGGAAAGAATAAGGCTACCTCGTGAATCGTGCAAGCATCGAAACACGAGATATATCTTGATTTAGCTTAATTAATCCAGTTTTACCAATGTTAATCAATAATTCGATACTCGTTATATCGGGGATTTTATTTGAACACTTTGAATCTCTAACACCTGAGACTGCGAAGATCGATTTTGGTTAAATAAAGAGGTAATTGTGATTTGGGGCTCGATTAATTTTATAATTATCATATTTTCCATGTCGCGACTCGGAACTTCGAAGATAAGTTTCTGGGAGATTTACATGTCGAGATGAGAAATTGCGAGATCGCGATAACATGACTTTATTAAAAAGGAAAGATAATCTTGGATTAAGTGATTAATTAATTATTTTATAACCATATCGTGATTTCACGATTCAGGGTTTAGACGGTGTAACTTTCGAAAAGGACAACACCGAGTAGCGAAACGCCGAGAGAATCTTTTACCACGATTTAGCTTTTACCCTTAACCTTGACATGAGTTACTTAAATAAGGACCTTTTTTTCTCAGCTATCGAGGCTATGACAATAAATTTTTGGGTTTGGCGAACACCGAGGTGCAAAACCACGATGACATTTAATCATGGGTTAGGGAAAACTTTTACCCTCATTACTGTCTTGAGTGAAAAATTAAAATGATTTCGTTGTTTCATGGCTCGGGACGTGTGAACTACAAGATTTATAGTATCCAGCCTACGAGATACCGAAGTAGAACAAAAGAGGAAACATTTTACGAAAGGTAGGACTCGTTTTGAGAGTATAATAATCATCGTTTCTCGCGTGATAAAGCTTCAGAGATCTCGATATCTCAGAGGGAAAATATGAAAACCATCTTAAAATTTCAAGCATTAAAAATGAAATTTGTGACGGACTAGAAAAATAGGGGCGGCTCCAACACAATGTGTGATGTGTGAGGTTCTTGGTCCTTTCTCAGGAATTCTCCTAAAATAAATCTTTTATCTTTCAATATTTTTATCTTTCTTTGAGAATAAAATATTGGAGTATCTTAAGGTCCTATATTATTTCTTGATATAAATATATTAAATAATAGGATAAGCCAAATAGGATTACCACCTATATAAAAACATAGGAGGATTCATATCCTCATGAGGATTTTTTTTCGGTCATAACAGATTCAAGTGTCAACATTTTTAGAAACCATAATGGGGAGAACTGAAATATTTGAACCTGGTTTACCATCCTAAAATCACATGACTTTGCCTCAAGATAACCAACCCCAGTTATAAATTAGATTAAATAATCAATGAATTATTCTTCATCAGCTATATAATCTTGAAATAACAACAACCGAAACTAGAAAAGAATTAGAGAGGTCTTGGAAAACACTAGTTTGAGAAGAAGAAAGAGAAATTATTCAAAGACAAAAGAGAGATGAAAGAAAATACCAAATAAATAAGAGATGGGCTCAAAGAGCACAAGAACAAGGTTGGAATTGAACATGGAGAAATACAAAGGAACAATCACTAGAAGTAAAAGCAAGCAACTGCATACCTTAGAAAGTGAAAATCATACTCTTGAAGAAAAGGAGAATCTTCTGGAAATGGAATAAAGAAATGAAGAAAGACGTGAAGAACCACACAAAGAAAGAAGGGAAGAACCACATGAAGAAAGATGAGAGGAAAGAATACATGAAGAACGATGAAGATTCATAAATCTCAGAAGGATAAGAGATTCCCCTCTTGACTTATGAGGTGAATAACACGAGCTCCCTATTCTTCCTAAATGTACTTTGAAAGACTATTTTGGAGATGGAACAATCGATGATAAAATAGATATTGATTTATTTCTAGATGTTTATGATTTCCATATTGTGGAGTATGATGATGTAATGGTAAGTTGTTTCTCCAAACCTTATCAAGCCAATCTTATGAATGGTATACAATATTTCCCACCATATCAATTGGCTCATTCAATGATCTCAAAGACATGTTCTTGAATATGTTCTCTCCCTCAGTCGTGTATCATACTCTTCTAACTAATTTTACTCAGATTAGTTTGAAGAAAAATGAAAGGATAAGAGATTTCAATCTCAGATTCAATAAAACTCTAAACATGATTCCTAAAGATAAAAGGCCTAATGATCCAGTGATACTTTGTTGTTATAAAAATTCCATGCATCCAAATGTGAAGTTTTCTAACATAGAATCCCAAATGGATACCCTAGAGGAAGAAATGACTAAAGATACAAAAATGGAGGAAATCATGACTGAAATGGGCACTACCCCTAACATTATCCTTGAAAAAATACAAAGGAAGGTGGGTAACCTAAATATTTATGATCAAGAAGCCTCTAGTTTGAACATAAATGAAGAGAAAAGACTGGACCAATTCAAAATCAAGTCATTGGTGGAGGATTTTTCAAGGGAACCATACCAGATGTGAAAATAGACCCCGTTACAGCTCAAGAGACTAAGGAAAGGATCAAGTTTGCACAAATGAATAGAACAATTAAACAAATGAAAAATGAAATAAAAAAAATTGAGAAGCAACAATAATTATATACCTAATCCAAAGATGTTGGTCTAAAAATAAACAAGGAACCCTCCTGAAGAGAAAAGAGTTAGGTTTGAAAATGTTGATAACCAACAAAGACAGAGGCCCCCAAGACAACCTATTCCAAATGTGGTAGTTCTTCATGAGCCATATAATGAGAAAATAGCTGAACAAGAAAATGATTATTTGCTAGAGGAAATTTTTGAACCTGTATAGACGAATGGATTTGATATTTCTATGTATATATTTCAATAAGGAAAATATCATCATGGCTTGCAAGAGAACGTTTCCCAAACACGATAATTTGTAAATAATTCCAAAAATAAATATAGTTTTGAAAAAGACAAAGAAAAAGATAAAGAAAAAGAGAATGAGAAAGACAACAATAAAAATGTGATAAGAAACATTGGAGGTACGAAGAAACATCAAATATCAACCCCCCCCCCAAATGAAATATAACATTGTTGATGATCCGAGTAAGTTGAGGATTACTCTGTCTTTCACAGAAGTTGTAATGATTCCTCAATAGAGGGAAAATATTTTAAAATGGTTGGATGAGCTAGTGGGAAGAATTGAAGATGTTGGCACATGCCCGAAACAAAGTCAAAACACATCAGCAATGAAGTCGAGAGTAAAATCCATGGCCTTCTATATTTCGATAGAAAACCATGATTTTTTACTCCATATTTGTCTAGTTGATACAAGTGCAACAAATAATATCATTCCCTTGGCAGTATTGGAGGTGTTGGGTATGAGATGCACTAGATATTATGAAACAAGTGAATTCATTTATGTGATTGATTCCAATAAGGTGCCAACTTATGGAGAAATTAAATATTTTTATTACTGGATTACTATTGCTTCTCATATTATTACATTTTTCAATATTGTGGTTGGGGAACTTCCACATGCATATTGTTAGCGATATTTCTTGCTAAGGGGTTTAGATATCAAAAGAATGGGTTAAAACCCACTTGTCCAAAGTTTCGGGCGATGATGCGCCTGTGGTAAGCAGCAAGCAAGACCGGGCG